>JAOYMR010000016.1:1986257-1999483 GCA_025802075.1 Tenebrosternarchus preto | reverse complement strand
TGTAAATCTAAGCAAAGTATACATTGTTTCCTGAACAGCCATTGCCATAATTTTTGTACTTTACTCAGGCCACCCACCATGCCTGTTCTCCAATCCCCCCCCCCCCCCCCCCAAACATAGACTGCTTGCAGCAGGGTTATAAACATGTATATTTTAGCTTATTCTCAAGCTGCAGGGAGGCACATGACAGCCTAGAAGTTCTCACCCTGGTCCTCCTTTGTTTTGTCACTCTCTCTGGACCGTTGCCCACTGCTGCAATATCAATCTTTGCCAAAAGTGGTAATAACCTGAAGAATGGGTGTGTATGTCAATGAGAAGCTTTCACTGGTGTTACAAAACAGAACGAACCCACCCACTGTTGACATTTAGTTACACAGTTTGTTTTCGGACATTACAGATGGCCGCAGGTAACAGAGTGCAGAAGGTGTTTGGCCTGATCTGACTCTATCCGCATGTGCCATACTCGTAAGCATGTGGCAGTACGTTCGTTTCACATTTCACTCCTCAGATTCATCCTATATTGTATTACCATGATGTCAGCCTAATGGACATTTTGGTGGCAGACTTTAAATCTTATTCGTAGTTGTGGCTTAAGGTTAAAGTCCATCGTTTGGGCCCACCGGTTTAAATACTAATTTATCTTTGGTTTTCATTTCTACATTGTCAATATCATGGTTTATTGTTTCTTGGAACTTTTACATTCACATTTTTATTATTTGGCAGTGTAACGATGTAGCGCAAAAGCGATAAAGAAAAAGGCAGAATGCCGAAGCACGGGAAAACAAAGCCGCTTTAATGAACACTTTCGCTTTTGGCGTGGATGACGACAACAACGGATACTCACATATACGTTCGCCAGTAACCGACGAACAAGGATTGACATACACACGCTTAAATACACGCACCCTTGAAGAGATACAGGTGATACAGATCATAACGATTAGATAGACAATCACACGCTACGCCCACGCCTCACTCATCGACGCACACACCAACATGGCACACGAGACAAACACACTTACACACAGACACGGCCACACAGACACGGCACAAGGTAGGAGGCGAGGGTGGCCACCGTGACAGGCAGGCACTCTTATCCAGAGCGAGTAACCCATATTTATCAAATTATAAATCTTTCTTTGTTTCTCGTGATTAAATCTGTCCTTGATAATTCTTATGGAAATCTCCAGATGAGTGATAAATTAACACAACACTTGACAGGATTTGTGCTTTAGTCATTTCTTGTGGCACAGAAAGGGCTCTGGAGCTGAGAACACAGTAGGAACCTCCCACAGAACCTACGCAGAGCTTTTGCGTCTCCACATCCTACTCACTCAAGTACCAGACACATGGTATCGTGCGTTTTAATGATCACACAAAGGATATTTTTAAATGAGGCATAAAAGAATGCCAGAGGCATGTGTGTCTGCACTATGCTATAAAGCTGAATTTATCTGTTGCTTTGCTAAATATTGGAATTCTTTCAACCAGTGTCAAAATGAGAGTATGGCACAGACACACAATAGCATTTAATATCTTTTATACTGATTGTATCACCTAAGTTACTCTACAGGGAGAAAGCAGTTTAACTTCTATACATTGAGAAAATAACAACCCTTAATAAGACCATCTTACTTGTCTAGTGTTATTGTCTAGGCTTGTGTAACAATGGCAGTATTTGGGCATCTGATTCTTTTAACATGTTATCTAGGAATAGATCCTTATTTAAATCAGTACAGAAAGAATGTGCCAGAGTTCTAGAGGTTTTCCTTCTATATTGTTGTGGTACAGTAACACTTCGAATGATCAATGTTCGTCACATCATGCCATGTGTACACGCAGCAGTAGATGTACACGCTCTGCAAACAAGCTTTCCCCATGAGCTCATTATGTAACGCGGCATGACAAGCACAGCGGCAGGCCCAACCCCTCCAGCAGAGGCTCAAATTAAACAGGTGCTCAGGCCTGGACGTGCAGTATATTACAGGATCACCTCCGTCACACACTTTACATGGTCGCCATGCTATGCAAGGCCCATGAACTGATCCCTTGATGGACGTCCAGCACATCTTGTGGTGATAACACTTGAAAGCACTGCTCATCATCCATGCAGAGAGCTGAGAACAATGTGAGACCCTAAGGCTTTCCAATTGGCGTGAATGTTTATGCGTTTTTAATTACTATTCATACAGAAATCTGCAGGGGAACCTTATTTGACTTTATTAAATCCATATCTACCCAGTGGGGGCTATGTTTCTGTCATGTTGTTTCTCTTAGAATTTCTCTTTTCCTGGTAATACTTTGGTGACTTCGGTTGACTGAAGGGTGAGCAACAGATGTGTATTGATTTTACATGGAAGATTTATTACCTGATACACTTTCGTCATCCTGGCAGACTCTCTCTTTCCTCTCTCTTCTCTCTCAGATGCGTTGCTCCCACCTTCTTTTATGTTTGTGCTGCTATATTATCTGGTTATTCGTTCTGATGAACATGAACAGGTAACGTGCGCTTGTGCCAGCGATATCAAATATCCCAGTGAAATGACTTTGTTTAGCAAAGTGTTCAGTTATATGTTATACATATGTTCTCCACAGAGCTATCTACTCCACTCCCCCATTGTTCACACTCTCTGTCTCCCTCCTCCAGACATTCTAACGAATTTATTGACGTATGCAGCTATGGGTCTTCGTTTACGCTCACATGATGGCATGAATATTAACTTTCAGTTTGAAGTCAACACATACGGCCACTTGGTTTTGGATGGTTTACCTTAAAGATTAAGTGTGCGGCCCAAACATAAGTGTAACATTTGCAAAGTAAATATAACGGCATGCATCACACGCTGACATGTGGTAATGGCTTAAACATGGTAGATATAAACTGCGCATGGCTTTCCACCGGTCTAAATTCTCACAGGGATGCTCATTCCTCTCAGCACAGTGCAATGAGTTTGCGGTTGGAGGAGTAAGAGAAAGGCAGCCAGCTTTACTAGAGCCTTAAGGCAGCCTAACACCAGAAAGACGTACCAGAACAGTAAGATTTGCCAGAATAGCGTTTTCCTAGTCACTGGGCGTGTTTTTGAAGACATACGCTGTGAAACACTCGCTGATCAGTTCGCTAAATGAAGTCATCTGTTTAGCTGGAGCGCACTCCTCGATTTTCACACACCCACATGAATAGGCTGCCTTTCACCCTTCCCATTGTCTTCATGGAAAGAAGGAGCCCGAACTGCAACATATGCACTCGGCCTGTGTTTTTGCTGCAGGCTGCAATGTGTCCCTGTTTTGTTGAGGGTCTGTTTAAATTGAAAGCAGTTGAGCATATGGTAATCTAACCAATAAAACACAGTGATGCTTTTAGTATCTTAAGTCTTAAGAACCCCAAAGATCTTTAGGCTTTGTGAGATGTTGTTGTGGTCAAAAATGAAATCATATATGTGCTTCGCAATCAGTAAACACTGAGAATCGCTGTGCAGAGTTCTGGAGGTTTTGTCTGATCAGTGATCAAAGGGATCACAGCTTTTAATAAAAACATCTGCTTGTCTGCGTTAATTACCAATCTGGGTGTGTGTGTGTATCACTCTGTCATGCCTAAAGTTGATAGGATGTTTAGATGTTTTGCTGAATGCTAAGGAGTCAGACTGACAGCGATGACCTGCTTTCATACTCTATAGCTCTTTGAAGGCAACTGGCAGTAGATTCTTAGTGCCAAAAAACATTTATCTTTGAAGTGAGTAGAACTGACTGAGAACATATGGTACTCATAAATCAACTGAAAAGGTATGATGTTAAGATATACAGTAACCACCCAATACATATATACACACATACATTCACAACTAGATGGACCCGTCTAGTAGAAATTGTGTATGAGAACGAATTAATTCGTTGCCATGCACAATTTGCCAGCCAATTCATCATTTCCTGACCACAGAACTATTGCTGACCAAATATTATTTAAGTGGTATATATTCTTAACACAGAACTGGCACTGACATGAGACTGACATGGTGTTTCACTGCATGTTGAGGAATGTCTACCACCTCAAAATATCCAGTCAGCAGTTATCTTTATGGCTGTTAATGCAGAATCCAACGGTTTGTGAAGAGTTAAAAGACACATATTGTGCTTCGTACCAGGCAGGCTAACAGCATACCTGTCAGAAGAGATTATAACATCATTTCTAAATAATAAAGGTTACAAATAAAATGATAAACATATGTAGGTTACATGCGTGTTATGTTTCTCTTACATATACGCACAAATATCTGCACATAAATATCTCATATAGCATGATGTCTTTGGGATTTATAATTCCAATAATTTGTAATATGTGATGTTTTGTTGCACTTGCAAACTTTAAATTTGTACATGTTTTAATAAACATTGTAAACCTACAACACGTAGTTCCGTAGTTCAAAGTTGGACAAACCAGACTATGAAAAATAAATTACACAAAAATCAAAGTGTGAATTGACTTGCTGAATCTTGAGATAGTGATGACAGGCTAATACACTGACTTTTGTATTAAATCAGTTTTAGGAATTTAACACCTACAAATAACTACAAACTGAAAACCAGACTGGCATTATTGACTCAACTAAGCTTTGCAGGGACACCTGTACAAAAAACAAACAAGCCAAAAACATGAATATATTGCAGATGTAGCCAGACTGGCATGAATAAGTATGAGCTTCTTATCATTCGTCTTCATTCTGACTTCAATCACAGTGTCTATCAGTCAACCCTCCATTGCTCTTGTTTATGCCTAAAAAAAAACCCTGTCTGATTTCAGTCTGAGATAAGTATAAAACGGGTGGTTCTCTCACAAGGTGGTGGTACGGGATGTGCATGTGCCATTGCGGAGCAATATGTCGGAGGCTAAGCACTCCTTGGGAAAGTCCTGTGGCCTGCATGTTGTCTGGCGCCGCAGTGCCACGGCATAGTAGTCCACCTGCTCCGCGTCCAGCCCGTTCTCCAACCAGCGGAAGCAGACAATGCGCTGGAAGGAGCGCCGGAAGTTGTCGGACACGAACCCGTACAGGATTGGGTTCGCGCCGCTGTTGGCGTAGCTGAGAATGACAAAGAGCTGAGTCACCAGGGGGTCCGGCGGCTGGCGAAACACGCTGACCAGCTGCACGATGTAGAAGGGCATCCAGCAGAGCACGAAGACGGCCACCACCAGCAGCACCATACGTGTGATCTTCTTCTCCGAGCGCCGCCGTTGCATCCACCCTGCCTTGAGCCCCACTGCCCTCATTCGCGCCACCATCAGGCAGTAGCACAGGCAAATGGCTGCCACGGGCAGCATGAAGCCAAGCAGGAAGGTGTAGACCACGAACGCTTCGGACCACGAAGCCTCCGGCCACCGGAAGTTGCAGTCCACTCCGCCATCCTGGGCCGGCACCGTGTCCGCGAAGATGATGATGGGCAGGATGACGAGGAGCGAGAGCCCCCACACGCACACGTTGACCACTTTGGCTACGGTGGGCCGGCGGTATCGTGCTGCCTTGATGGGGTGGACCACGGCAATGTAGCGGTCCACGCTCAACACGGTCAGGCAGAAGATGCTGGTGAACATGTTGATGCCGTCTACGCTGAGGACCAGGCGACACATCAGCGAGCCGAACGGCCAGTGACGCACCGCCGCCGACGTGGCCAGGAACGGCACGCTCAGCATGAAGAGCTCATCGGCGATCGCCAGGTTCAGGATGTAAATGTTGGTGGCCGTTTTCATCTTGGCGTACTTGAGGATCACATAGATGACCATGGCATTGCCTGTGATGCCCACGCAGCACACCAGGGCATAAATGGAAGGGATGATGATCTTGCTCGCGTCAGTCTCTGGCTGAAAATCCTCATAATCAGAGGTGGAATTGAAGGGAAGTCCAGTTGAAAAGATAGTGCCGTCTGTGTCATTAGGTCCTGGTAATTCTGCCATTTTGTGCAGGTATTTGTAATTATTGACTCACTCAAGCTACCATTAAAAAATACCCTTCTTTTTAAACCTTTAATCATTTGATATATGTTAGTATTAAGATGAAAGAAATGGCAATCCTGGCATAGTTCTTGAACAGGTTATGTTATGATGTGGTATTTATTTTATCTCTTCATCCACCAGATGTGTCCTTGACTGGGTGAAGTTAAAGCTGCAGCTGATTCCTTAGGGCCTGCTCCTAAACCTGCTTGAACGAAACTCAAGAACTCGTCAGATATTCAGCCATGGGGGTTTTTGGCAACATAGCTGGCAGCAATTTGAACTCCTCTAACTTAATAGTCTCCTCTGTGGAATTTTCATCTATGAATATTTCTCGTTTATTCATAAATAAAGTCATGATCATATATGAGTGTATGTAAGCATTTGTGCCTTAACACACTTGGCAGAAAGCACACATTCCAGTTCTTATTCAGGAATCTAGGTCTGTGCATAAAAGAATTAAATGTTCCCCTCCCCACTTATCAGAGAGTGAGTTCTTCTAGAAATACTCCTGTGTATTAGCAATGAATCTTGCTCCACCCCTCTGTGCAGTTATATAATGATGGATTCTTCTGAAGGAAAGGGGATTTTGTCATAGCAAAAGAGTCATGATTATTTCCTGTATGTCTTGTATAATAACTCCATATGTTGTACCTGTAAGACCCATCCCCCCAACAAACAAACTTATTTAACATACATATTTATTTAATTGTTAGAGCAAAAAAATGAAATAAGTGTAAATACTTTACATTAAAGTAAATAAATGTTTTTGCATGCAGTATTGAGTATGCGAAGACAGTATGTTACTATTCAAGCTTATAGTAAAATAAATACTCCAATGAATGCAATAAATGATAATGTTAATCTATTCAATGCACAAAACCATGCACAAAAAATGACATACTGGATTCCTCTGCCATTGCCTTGTAATCCTGTGACACTCTGACACTGTCTGACATTGTTTGACATTCTGAGCAAATCAGAGGCGAGATGCATCAGTCACTCGTGCCTCCTTGTATATCTCTAACACACTTTGCCCTTGTCTTCCCATCCACCCCCGTGTTAATCTGCAACACTCCACGACCTTTGACACCAATTTCAAAGCTTACCAAGAGCAAGCACCCTGCAGAGGGGAAAAAAATAGAACACGTTTGCTAAAAAAAGAGTTTGTCTGGGGGAAAAAAAAATTTGATGTACATTGTCTCAGCCAGCAAAAATAGCAAATTTGAGGTTATACGAAAAACGCAAAATTACAGCATCCATGATCGGAATACGAATTTGCATATGAATTCACATCTCCCCTTACTGGGGGAGACGCTAATCGTGCCTCATTTCTGAGGCATGCTGCTATGTGCAGAATGCCTAGGGGACAAGCATTGTCAATAACTCTTATCACACCATGTGTCCTGATCTGACACATTTTTGTATTGTTTTATTCTGTGGCAAAGAGAGCTCAGATAAGGTTTTTTTTTCAGCCTCTCAGTTTTGATGTAATATCAGGGATGAGAAGCTTCAAAGAGTTTAGCTAGATAACAGCAAACACCCAGTTTTGTTATTACTGATGACAATCTTCTAATGGGAGTATTTGTCAAAACCAACTTGCCAATAGTTAATAAATAACCACCAAAATTGAATACTGTTCATTAGCACCTTTCCCATAACAAAGGCTTGATAAATTCCTGTTTTAGTTATATAAATACAAAACAATATTATTTCATATCAGTATCATAAATTAATATCAACGATGCTATTTATGACAAATTAGTAACTGTCTTCTGGTTAATGTGTAAAACATGGTAAAATAGGTGGAACTGATAGTCAAGACTCCATCAGACTGCAGCGTGAGAGGGACTGTGCCTTGACCAGAGAGGTGTGGCTTAAAAAAAAGCAAGGGAACTGGGAGAAAACCAGACAGAAGGCAACAAGAGAGTGGAAAGCATAAGAGTGAGAGCATGAGAGTGAGAGAGAGAGAGAGAGAGAGAGAGGTTGGGAGGTAGAGTGACAAAGAAAGCCGGAGCTAATGGGAGGGATGAGAGTAAAATAGAGTAGCCCACAGTTGGACAGTCTCCCACATGAAGCCATTACAGGGGCAGCGATGAAGGGACGTGACTGAGAGGGGATGTGAACAAAGGCAATAATGGCTCCACAAGGGAAAGGGGAACTCCATCACTCCAATATGAAGCATAGGCTCTGGGACTTCTTTTACTCTCAATTTCCTTTTTTGTGAGCAGGTCTCTGAGATCTGCACAATGCAGGGCTGAGAAGGGTAAAAAAGCAGCTCCTTTGATTTAATAACAGAATAATGGATATTCAGGAGGACAAAATACCTCTCAAGGAAACATCATGCAGTTCAATGAGAGCAACAGCTTATATACTTTGGGGTCCATATAGACAATTTTGCGTTATTCTAAACACAGTGGTTTTAGTGGGTGTGTTTGAATATTCTGCTCTCTTGAAACACAGAAACATAAATCAGTAAAATACAACTTCTACTTTATAAACATCTTTCCTCTCCCGTTGTTGCTGTAGTGGCTGAGACATGTAGCGTCTTCAGCTTCGGCTTATATCACGTTTACAAAACAAAACCAGAGACTTTTAATGGAGCCACAGATTTAGTCACAAATGTATTTATTTGGTTTATCTTATCTGACTAGTTCATTTGACTATTTTTTATTTTATTTTATCTGGATAGTTTATTTGGGTTAGATAATTGGCTAACAATCTGCTTAATTTAGTAAACTCTCTACAAATCTCCTGTTCTGTCAGGGCAATAAAACATGAACTTTTAAAGCAATTGTCACAGAGGCTCCCTATCGGTATCCACCTGTAGTGGCAACAGTGAACATGTGGACTCTTTGTTATTGTTTTTATTGTTTGGTTATGTTGTCCATGCCTTCCTCAGATAATGGGCATTATCCATCAGTTGGCTCACCACCTGAGGGTAGCTATATGTTTGTGTTGTTTATTATTTAAAGCTGGACCTCATTGGTCTTTAAACATTATGCAGCTTCTTTTGTTACAGTTAGTGCACTTCTTTTGTTATAGTTTGTGCACTTCTTTTGTTACAGTTAGTGCACTTCTTTTGTTATAGTTAGTGCACTTTCCTGTTTGGTTCCATTACTGCTACTTTCATTAAACTCTTCAGTCTGAGACGTGTGTTTCCTTTGCTTTTTATGTTATTTGCGTGTTCTTCACCCATGGCAGTAATTTTTACTAACTAGCCATAATAGCACTCTATGTAATGTTCTGTCTGTGTATGCCAGCC
Organism: Tenebrosternarchus preto; assembly: GCA_025802075.1. NCBI lineage: Eukaryota > Metazoa > Chordata > Actinopteri > Gymnotiformes > Apteronotidae > Tenebrosternarchus > Tenebrosternarchus preto. Next base: position 1,990,241 of record JAOYMR010000016.1, on the reverse strand, counting down.
AAATCTACTGGAGTGTTATGAGGACTATAAAAATTTGGAAAAAGTCTTAGATATTTCCAACACCAGATATTTGAAATCAATCAAACTTGTTGCCATAGAACTGTGTTGTGTGATGAGTTATATGGTGAGGTGCTTTCAATTACAAACCCTTCTCTTCCCTTCTTTTTGAATCTTATAAAGGCTCTACAAACACATTTTCAGCAGTTCCCCTTTTACTTCATAATACCCTTTTTTTTTATTTGTAAACCACATAGATCATCAACTCAGCTCATCTTCTGCAAACTGTCCTGTATGTATGGAGGGCACTGCTACGATCCCCTAGTTTCATCAGTCCATACGGATGTAATCAAATCCAACGTCAGCCCCAACGGCTACTAAGAGGCTTTGTGGATGCAGGCCCAGGTTTAAAAGCCTGTTGTTAACAATGCTTTTTCCTGTTTTGTCATGCATAAACTGTGAGAACAAGAGTAAGATGTAATGCTTTTGGATGAGAACGAGCACCAAGATTGCTCCGAATCTGAAATTATTCGTCGAGGTAATTCCTGTAGACCTTTCTGGATAAAAATGATTTATAGCAGTATATATCTTCAGTACATTGCTGAGGTATTAATATGCAAGAGAGAAAGTGAGACAGAGAGAAAGAGAGAGAGAGTGAGAGAGAGAGAGATTGAGAATAAGTGAATCTAAACGCTCCCTTTGTGTGGGTAATAAATGTAAAAGCACATATTTTTTCTTCTCTGTTCCTGTGCTATGAGTGAGTGTATTATGATTTCCTTACTTTAATGCTGGCTGGCTGAAAAGCCACTAGAAATGTATCTGTGGATGAGAAAATATGTCTCTGTACATATGTGTGCATGGAGCAGTGTTTTGAAATACAATCGACTAGCATGTTTGGACCATTTATGCAAACCTGCCCACACCAGTGACAGCCCAGTACACTGAATCTGTTCAGTGTGTTGGGGTTTTAAGCGTAGAATACCAACAGCACTATTTGATTCCACTGTTTAGAGATGTAAGAGAGCATGACGCTGTTGAATTGCACAGCGGTGCCAACTTTTCCACAAGCTCTGCATGACTATTGTGTTGAGGGGGCTTTACCACCATCATCGATCTAGCCAAGATTCGAGTCCTCCATTAGGCATCCTGTTTGTTCTGTCTGGGTCTCTCTCTCTCTCTCTCTCTCTCTCTCTCTCCAAAGAAGAGACATTACTATCTGTGGAGATTCTGGTGGGGAGTCACTTTGACCAATCAGCACACACTGAGTGATCATTATGGCAGTGTAGGTAACAACCAGCCATTTCTCTGCAGCAGCAAAACACCCCTGTTCCTCTGAAGTCTTCCAGTTATGCCATGTCACAGCAGTTATTACAGGCATTAAAGGCATTATGGTTTACGACAGTCTGTGACCATTACTTTACACGATAAAAATAAATGTCAGAGAAAAGGTAAGCTCCTCAGAGCCATATAACACTTCGTGAAGGTGGTTATAAAAATGTTATTATTTTACTTAGCCTTATTTGACACTGCGTGTCAAAAGTGGTATATGCGTTTTGCTGTTTGAAATTTAAGCACTTAAACCTCAGACCTCCCGTTTTACGTAAACAAAAGTATTGGGAAAATTGATCGATGGCTTTAATTGGTTAGGCACTTCCATTTGCATTAACTAAGCACTCAGAAGAGATATGTGACTTGTCTTAATCTCTCTTCATGCCTTTGATGTCCCACCTTGTAGCGCATGAAAATAGGCAACCAGAGCCTCAGCAAGCGCCTAAGAAGAGTCATGGTGCAAACATTACCATAAACAAAGGCTTTCCCCATTGTCCTAGTTTGTTTATCAGCACTGGCAAGATGTGCAGTGATCCATTTGCCAGTGGATCTGCGCCATTTTAAATGACCATTCAAGATGACTGTTCTGTCCTTCGGTTTTTCCAGCCTTTACAATAGCAGTATACTGTTGTTGAGGAAACTGTTTCCTTCTGCCTGCTTCTGAGCTGATCTTTTCCTCCTTGGTACATTATGGACCTTAATAATTTTGCTGTTGAAGTCTTCTATTTACACAGGCACCTTAGGGAATATAACGTCAGACATTTTAAAAACTTTTAAAAATCTCTTGTCTTTTGTTTTGTAATAAACAATACCAGATTCCCTCTGCCAACAGCTCCTTTGCCAACTGCACCAGCGGTGTCTTTTTCCAAAAGTTTTTTGCTGAGTTACTGATTTTACCATGATGACTGAATTCCACTCTTCTTTCATAATCCAAATATCTTGTGTGTGTGTGTTGGGGAGGGAGAGGTCTTTCTTAATCTTGGCATGTGTTCATTGATTCCAAAGCAGGGAGTCAACAAAAAAAGAACCAAAGGTTAAATCAAATGAGTTTCACAACTATGTTGTGTTATGTGGATTAGAGTGACTCATGACATACCTGACCAGTAAGAAACTCCCATGGAAAGGTTATGACCTGAATACACAGCTAAAACCAGAGGATGTAAGACAAAGTGTAACTGTTGCAAAACAGTCAAGAAGAGGCTCAATGATCTGCACTTTTACCTCATATTTGTCTCAAATTGAAAAAATTGTTTGAGAAAACAAGCACTTTTGACATCACTCTTCCAATTTTTACAAAGGGCACTGAAACTAAATTATAACAGCTTGTCTGTCTGTTTGATTTTTTTGTACGTGAGAAAAAGAGCGAGAGACAGCGCCGTACTCACACACGCACAAACTTGCATGCACGCATACACACACACACAAGCGCACACACATAAGACACCTTCTGACATGCTGCTGGGTTGTTTATTGGCTTAACACCATTTGACATATGACAACACACTATGGAAGTTGCTGGGCAGAGCATTAAGAGATTTTCCGCATTCATATGCCTCTCCTGTCTCTTCACGGTGGATTACACTAGAACTGTATTATTATTCTCCTGTCATGCTTTATGGCTGCAGTGCACATGCGTGTTAAAAGACACTGATCAAAGTGCAGAAGAGGACCAGCCTAAAGTTTCATATCACAGGCGGCTGTGATGGATTTAAGCCTTTCTGCATTGTGACATATAGCATAGAGCTGTGGAATAAAGACTACAGTGCCTTACACTATGAACATGGAATATATTGTGAAGATTTTCTGAAATGGAATATAATATATTTTATAGAACTTAACACATGTATAGAATTGCTGTTTTGGAGGTGTGTGTAGATGTTATGACCACTGTGGCTTAGATGAGTCGAAGAGGATTTTTTGAAAAATTGTTTTAGAGTTTTATTTTTTTGTTTGTTTTTAAACACTACACATTCTTGAAAATGAGAGGAGTATTTTGTTCACAAAGAGCTAATGACCACACATGCATGTATGATTGAATGCACGGGTCCATATTCAGAAAACACCACCTTGTGGTAGAATTATGTCTGAAAATAAAAAAAAACAAAAAACAAAACAAAGTCACTATTCTTGATGTTTCCAAATGGGTGGGCCTGCTTTTGAAACTTTGGGTGGCTCTTTGGCCACGCCCACCTTATAAATGCAACCAATAGCTGTGCAGTTAGCCCATCTGCTGCCATGTCTGCTTTGCGTTAACCGTTCTCTCGCTCTTACATCTATGACCAGTTTCTGAGCACAGGTTTGCTCTCGGCTGATGCTGCCACTTAAAACAAACAAACAAACAAACAAACAATGCTGCGGTGTCTTATACCAGCGCAAAGCCCATTACTGTACCCCGAACACATCACCGTCTGGATTAGGGAGGGGGCGGGTGGGGTTCTGGGGTGAGAACAGGAATAGCGATGAGCAGCTGAGAAGGCAACAAAGAGGCTGCACTCTCAAACCGCACATTTATAAAATGCACCTAAAGATGAGTGTGCTTAATAACGCAGCCAGAGTGTGGGCGCAAGACAGGTGCTTCTAACAAAGTGGGTGGAAAGTGCGTGTGCATGCCCCAGATTTTGTTTTCTGGATTGATTCAAAATGTCTGGGCTGATATAT
>JAOYMR010000016.1:1959447-1986157 GCA_025802075.1 Tenebrosternarchus preto | reverse complement strand
AATGTTTGGTGCACTGCTGAATATTAAATTGTCCCTTCCTGGATTTCTTATACTAGCAGGTTATGGTGCTACTGGATCTGCTGGTACTGCTCTGTTACCTCCACCCAGTATGGAAAAACAAGGAAGCAGTATTTTATGCTTTACGTGCCAATTTTATAAAACCACATCATTAGAATTTCTTTTAACTGAGTAATTGAAGAAATCCTTACTCTCGTACTCTCTAAGGCTATTTCTGCTAGAGGTAATATTACAGTTATCTCATAATGTCTCCATGTCCAATGTCACCAAAAAAAAAAGGTTATTAAAAACTGGCTGCTCATGTGCACCATATAACAGCTAGTGAGCACCTCCACTGGTCAGGAAAAAAAGCAAATTACATTCAGCAGCATTGCTAAAGTTGAGTGAAGCCCCTGGAGAGTCTCTGGGCAAATTTAGAAGATAAACACTATGAGCAGTTTGCACTCCTGTTCTGCAGTAACTGTGTAGGAGGGAAACTCAGCACTGAGGAGCTTAGATGAGGTCAGCTGAACAGTAAACATCACACTGTGAAAGCAATGTCCAGTATATATATATATATTCATATACATACAAATCTGAAGATGAATCTGCAGGTGAGTAACTATATTGTTATGTAGTAAGGCAGTAGAGATATTGCACAGTGTCTACGAAGAAGACAGAAAATGTGTCCCCGTTGTATCACTGCAATGATCTGTTTCTTTAGCAGAAGGTCCATCTCCTGCTCCATCACACTTCTTCTGCACATTTCATCCTTCAGTTTCAGTGTCCAGGTGATACAGTTGCTCGGAACATTTGGCCAACATCCAGTTAGCGCTCTACTCTTATGCTGATATTTCCATCACAAATGTAATTAACTCATCAGTGTGCGAGGCAGTGTTAATATCACCCGAGTCTTTGCCCAAATTGTCATTTATATGGAAATGTGAATGCGTTTTATTTCTTAATAGCACAGTTGTTTATTTAGCCACTTAAAAAGAGCTATTTGCCACTGCAAACATTTTGCTGCCAAAATGTGACTAAAGTCTTTTCAGTTGGTAATAAACACTCATTGTTGACAGCCAGCAATTATAGAAGCTGTCTATTTGAGACCAATGTTCTTGTATTCCCTGCTTGCTTCTATGAAGATTATGATTGATGTGAATATGGTGGTACTGGATTCATAAGTAGTCATTTGTCCTTTTACTACTGTTGTCAATGGCAGAGGAGTAGTTATTGTTTAAACAAAACCAGTCATCAAACAGCAAACAAACAAACCATAAAAAAACAGCTTAATGGTGTGTGTTTGTTTGCATGTGCACATTTCCTGGACCATGTGTTTTACTAAATGATATTTACCAAACTCTCTTTTTTTTAATCTCAATTTTAAAGTAATGTAACTATCTTACTCTTTCCAAACTCATATATAATTTTTTTTCTAAAGCAGCTCTCATAATAAATGATATATGCACTTTATGCTATAAAAAAGTAATTTATCCATTTTCTAGAAAAGGCTGAAATACGAAGTATCTTCATATGAAAATACGAAGAGAGACATGCAAGATGGAAACACACAGAATGAGTCGTTAATGTAAGTTTACTGGAGACATAAAAGAAATGCCCTACCTTGTTTGATCCTGATGCGAGTGGTGGGTAGAGGATCCAGGCTGGAGGCAGAAGGAGATAGTGAGAGGTTCTATGCCAGCAGTTGCAGTGCAGTGTTTCTTTCTCTGAGGATGTGTATGTGTGTGTGTGGGGGGGGTACTCAGGCAAAGCTGACGCGTCTGTTCTCTTCCACCCAGCCGCCAGTCTTCGGTCGTGTCCGCCTCTCACACCTGCTCTTTCACTGTCCCTACCTCTCTCTCTCTCACTCACTCTCTCTCACTCTCTCTCTCTCTCTCTCTCTCCTTTTTCCCTAGCTCTGATTCCACTGTCTCATTTTCTTCGACTGCTCTCTCCTTCTCTCCTTCTCTCCCTCCTCTTTCTCTCTTGCTGTCACATGCTTATACGTACACACACACACACACACACACACACACACACACACACACACGTATGCATGTATGCACAAAAATTAATCCAGTGGGTATTTTGTTCACTGAAGATGACTTAATTGATTAAATAATTGATCTTTAATTGATTAAATGATTGATCGCTCAGAATCATGTGAGAACCTGTGGTGTTGTCATAAGACGAGAAAATGTTTCGTTTTTTTCTCTAAAAGGAACCACATTATGTGCTAAATTCTTTTCATGCCATTTCATGACATGAGATGCACATTGACATAGTCACTGTTTTTGTAAAGGTAATATGCATTTGAAATTGATATAAATCTAAAAATTGCAGTAATGTTTTGCAGCAGTAAATAAAATTTGACATGAGGCCAACAATGAGGTACAAATATTTTTCACTTTGGAGTCAAGGAACATTTGTACATTAGGGGGAAAAAACATCTGAAAACATAGTAAAAGGCTACTTGTTAAAATGCCCTTATTACTTTTTAATGTTGTACTCTCCTTGAATACCTGAATACAACACTGGTTTTATTTTTCTATTTGTTTTTTCCCTCAATGTAACTGCAGCCCATAGTTCTCAGGCCGTATCACATGAGAGCTGTATGAAGTCTGCTCACATTTTCCTAGTCTACCCCCAGCCAATCAGCAGGTCCGGCCCCTTCAGGTCAAGGCTTCTGCAACTCCACACCTGATACTGGAGAGCTGAAGGACTCAGCTCCTCTTGTGGCTGGTCATGCAAACCCCCGAGACCTGTGGATAACACGCACACACACAAAAAGCAGATATATGTAAATACAGAGCTGAAATCTGGATTGCTAAACAGTAGCATCTCAGCCGTACTTAAGCTAAAGGATCTTTGCATACTTATATTAAAAGTGAAACAGTAGATCTTTGGTATGTGATCTGCAGTAAGCACAGTTGGGTCAGATTAAACCCACTTTCCGTCTCTATGCTTTTTTTTTTCTAGGATATGGATTTCAAATGAGAGTGCAGTAGGTTGAGAAAGTCATTGAATAGATGTGATAGACACGTAGGTGTTGATCAGTATCCAATGACTCTCCAACCTCCTGATGGAGCTGACAGTCACTTTAAATGGCTGCTGAACCCTGGAGAAACAACACACCCATCAACCTCGCACTAATATTTTATCCCTGTGAAAACGGACAGCTTTAGGCTACACACACACACACACACACACACACACACGGATCCATAATCAAGGTAAAGGAGCAACCTGATGCAACATGCTGAAAATAACACACATCAAGAGATGTAAACAAATTATTATGATTTATGTAATTTGTCATTTCAGGCATTATCAAAAATTGTTTTAAAAAATATAATCAACATGACTTCAAAGCAAGAGGAACACAAAAAGGTAATAAACATACTGCATGCCTATTTTTATTGCCTTGATTACTATTTGTATTTTTAATATTTCAGAAACCGGGAAATAGCTTAAATGTGGCCATTTTTGGTCTCTCAATAACAAACAATAATTACTATGAATTGTTTTGAATAGCTGTCCATATAATTTAAATTTCTCTGCCTACAAGAATGATAAATTCATATAACAGGAAACATATCCTAACAATGGATTAATTGGTCTAACTGTCATTTGATTATTCTGTATTCTGAAATACATGAATTATAAATTCTCTCTATGAATTATTGAAATGGACATCTGCATGTCACTTATCTGTCAGAATTTTGCCTACTGCTGAAGATTATATGTACCATGTTGGGCTGGAAAATGAAATGATAACATAACTCCAGGGGTTGATTGAATTTTACACCCATTTAAAAAATATTAATAATAAAAAATACCATTTTAGATCCAGTGCAACCCAGCAATCAAGCAGTAATTTCATTAAATTAATAAATTGCATTGCATGACATAAGGTAGGCATGACATTAGCAAATTGTCCTTGAAAATCCATTGTCTTTCTATGAGAAGATACAGCTTATTGGATTTAGTTATTTATTATATAAATTGTTGTTATTCTACTGTGCGCCCTGTGAAAACCATAACAGTAACAGTATTGTTTCTTCAAAATGAATCAACACAACTTACAACAGCAACAGGATGTACAGTAACAAGCGTACAGTAAAAGCTGCTGTTGATGAGTACAGAGGGCTCATGGATTTTTAAAAGCACAAGTTCAAATCCATGTTTTTGGTCCATTGCTCCAGAGCTTTTTTCTCTCTCCAGGTGCTTCAGTTATGGGTTGCAACTTGCCTGAAGACACTGCCATGTGCATATTGCTCCTTTTCCTTTTCCAGGGCGGCCGTTGTTGCCTCTACCCACATTACATTGTTTAAATGATGCGGTTGCTACAGCAACGGGCTCAGAAGAAGATAGAAGAGGTAACGGGGATGAAAAGGGAAGAGGCATCTGATGACTTTGAGGTGGGATGCTCTTCGCCTTCTGACTTCGTCACAGGCAAACGAGCAGGTGCCACGCCTTAACCTGGCGATAAACCAGTTGATCTGTATGAGCTAATAACCACTGCAAGCTCGGAACTGCCAGTATAGTTATGTCTGATGCATAGGTCTTTGGTAGTCCTATCTCTTGAGGATTTGTATTGAAGAAGTCTGGGTAAAGCAGAGACAGTCTATTGCTGTGTGACCTGCGTTTGAATTTTATGCGGGGAATATTCAGTGTTAACTGTTAACAGGGCTCATTTGAGTGTGTTCTAGCAGGGCTATTAAAAGAGTTCATTTGAGTGCACTCTAACAGGGCTGTTAACAGGGCTCATTTGAATGCCCTCTTCCCCAAACGGGCTCAAATTACCCTTGCAGAAGTTAATTTAGCGCTGGTGACTTTAATGTGTACCAAAAGTCTTCGCCGTCATATCTGGGAACTCCTGAGTATTTCTTAGCAGCACACAGAAGGTTTAGGATTTGCTTAAATCTAGAACTACACCTCACACTCCCCGCACTGCATTCAGCAGTCTGATATTAACATTAGACATTTTAGTTTTCTTTATCAGTCCTGAGACAATGTAAATAATGCTGGTTAAAGTCTATGTGAGAGCTTTCAATGATGTGTGCATATGCTATGTGTATGCAGTCTGGGATATAATTAAAATGTGTTTTCTCAGGTCTCCCTGATTAATAAAGAATTCGGAATGGCGATAGACATTAAGATTGAAGGATAAGCACTGCTCTAGATGGAACCAATGATCCAAGCCTTTTTTTGTATTATACACATAAACATTGCATGGTAAGGCGACTAATGATGTGATAAGCTGGGCAAGGAGAGTTGGCAGATAATTTATGTGAATGAAAGAGAGAAACCGGCTTGGGGGGGTTGGTGGAGACATTACAGACACTATGCTATGTCAGAATGTCAGTCATTACAGACACTATGCTTTCATGGAGCTTGATAGTGGATATGGAGGAAAGTCTTACTCATTCTGAAATGTCAGTCAATTGACCACTAATTCATACCTAATTGCTCTGTTCAGGGCTGGATAAACTCCTACTGACAAAATTACCTATTCATTCAATAACCTATTAAAATTGAATGTCACGTTGTATTACAGAAAGAACTGCAACAACATACATTAATAAAATAATATTCACATTTAGTATAGATGCAAATACTCGTGTTACAGATCATAGAACAAGAATGTTTTATTAGAGTTAGAATTAAGTTGCTAGTGACTAGTAATGACCAGTCAAATGTGTTTGACCCCCGACAAGCTGTACCTTATCTTATATAACAGTCATACAAGTATTTGAGATACGTTGTGTACAGATTTTGATAAAAGTACTTGTTTTTTCAACTTAAATGAATAAAAGATAACATAACAGTCTTTACATATTTTTTTAAAGTAATTTTTAACAGGTTTATCTTCCACAGATTTTTTCACATTATTGGTTAAGTGTAGTTGTTAAACAATGTGGCCATATTTAAAAAAAAAAAAAAAAAAAAAAAAAAAAAATTAACAAGGTGTTAATAGTGTAAATTACATTACTACAGTTAAAGTAATACACTGGCAAAGATAACACAATTGCAACAGGCAGTTCAGTGTATTGCCTATAAATCAAATAAAGCAGTTGATGCAGTAAAACATATGGTCCAGAGGGTGGCGCCACTGTTCAATTGTGTGCTCACTCCCTCAAGGATGCTTATAGCTCAACATGTTTCATTGTATTTAAACTATAGGTGGTTTGCAGAACTGAAGCAGAAATCTGATTAAATATGCATGTTGCAGACATAATACTAATAATAACTAATAAATTGTTCTAACAATAAAAAATAGACAGAACAAACTATAAAACTTTCAATATTAAAAGCAACAGGTGTGGGTACCCTCACGAAAGTTCTCTAAAAAATTAACATGCGAGTTTTCATGTCCATGGTTGGCATGTGCACTTAATATTCCATGTAAGAATATTTTAATGCTGTATGTCTCTTTGAAAATCCACCCAGTGTTAAAGCAGCATGTGCGGTTTTCTGCTCCGTCAGTGAGAAATTAAACCAACAAATGAATGAGTCAGCTCAATTTATTTGTGCTAGTCAGAAAGTGTTTGAAGCTTATCTGTACCAGATACACAGCAGAAGACCTTCTATCCTATACCCCCCACCCCCTCCCCCATCCACCGGCGCGGCTCCCGTCAGCCCGTCTGCACCTTGTCCTCCTGAGCCCACGCGGGACTGTGCCCGCTGGGCAGCTGGGTGGCGGGTGTGCACCGGTGACTCTTATAAGTGCCCAGGTGCCTGAAGCTGCGGCCACACTGGTAGCAGGAGTAGGGCGTGGCACCGCTATGGATGCGCATGTGTGTGTACAGGTTGCCCAGTTCCTTGAAGCGCCGACCACACTGCGGGCAGGCGTAGGGGCTCTCGCCCGTGTGCACACGCTGGTGCCGCTTGAGGCCAGACAGCACGGGGAAGCCCTTGCCACACTGCGGGCAGGGGAAGGGGCTCTGGGCACCGCTGTGGCTCAGCCGGTGGCTCTTGAGTCGGGCGGCGTGACGGAAGCGCTCGCCACATTCCGTGCAGGCGAAGGGCTTCTCGCCCGTGTGGATGCGCTGATGCTGCCGCAGGTTGCCCAGGTAGTTGAAGCGCCGGCCGCAGTCGCCGCACTCGTAGCCGCCCTCCGCTTTCTTCTCGCGGGGAGGGCGGGGGGGCGGAGCTTCTGGGCCAGACGAAGCGGCCCGTCCTGGCCCGACCTCTTCGACCACCCTTCGGGGGGAGGAGGAGCCGCTGGTGGTGGACTGAAGAGGCTGGGAGCTCTCGTCCCTGTGCATCAGCTTCAAGTGCTCCTCGAGGAACAAGGAGTCAGGGCAGAGGGTTCCACAGAAGGGGCAGATGAAGGTGTGTGCAGAGAAGTGCTGACCTGGAAAAAGAGAGGATGGAAATTTGTCAAGATTTGACTGAAGAAAAGAATCAAAACTCAAGGTGTTATACACAATACAATATTTAACAACATATTTATTTATCACATAAATCCAGTTTTGATATGCAGTCAGCTATGGTCAGTGTTTCAGTGATTTTTTTCCCCCTGTACTTCAGCACTTTATATCGAAAATATTAATTGTCAATTTCCTCCTCTCTTCTCCCATGTGAAAACAATGGTTTGTAGTTGGTTGTTGTGTAGTGTTGGTTAGAAGGCCCTATTCTGTCAAAGCAGGTGGTTCTTGGAGACGTTTAGTGAGGAAACCTACCAGACTCTTCAGCAACAGTCTGAGGTGTGGCTCAGTAGACTAACCTGGATCTAATCGATCCATGCTGTCGCCTGCAGGGCTGCTCCTGTTCTCTCCTGAGGGGCTGTGAGGATCTAGAGCAAATGGAGCAGTGGGGGTGTTGGGGACTGACCCAAGGCCCTCCCTCCCTTCATCCGGATCTTCTTCCTCTTCTTCAGCTGCATCTCTTGCCACTGCGACATTTTCACACTTTGATTCGGACTCACCTGAGCAGGCAACAAAGATTCAGGGAGGATTAACTAATCCACCAACCCCAGCTTTCAAAGATAAAAAAAAAATTAAAAATGACCAAATAAATACAAATAAACATTACTCTACAGCTAATTCTTTAATACTGATTTGGTTGAAGTCAAATTAATACAAGTTAGGAAAATCACAGAGCCGTATTAAAATAACGTACAAGAATGTAGCTACTTATTATTGTAAAGCCATAATCTTGAATTGCGGTCTAGATGGTTACCTTTAAATTCAGTGGAGTTCAGTTCCACTCCTGCCATCCATTCGTAATCATAAAGGCGTTTACTACCGGACGGAAGCATGCTGAAGATGTCCTCAGCAGCCGTGTCAGTCACCGAGTCCCCGGAAGCTCCTCCACCTATACCGCTGTCTGTCCAGAGGCTGAGGGACGCATGCGGGTGCGGGTCATGACGGATGTTTCGATCAGGATTATAGGCCTGGTTGTTTTGGTCGCTATCCACTTCAGCACCACCCCGCGAATTTTTGTCTTTCATCAGATAGTCACAAATGGCATTGATGTTTTCCTTTTTAACAACGGGAGCGCCCTGTTTTGTTTTCTTTTGATCAACGTGTTTTTGACCGGAGTGAAGCTCCGATTTCCTTATAAACGTGGAAGGTTCTGTTGACAGCAGGCTTAACTCTCTTCCGTCTTTTTCCACAGACTCTAGCCTCGCTTTAAGAAGCTCAATCTCGTCGGTTTTCTCTTTAAGTTCCATTTTAAGAACCCTTATTCGCACACTTACTATTTTTCGAATTTCCGAAAGGGCCGCTTCGAGCACCACTGTTATGTTCCTACCAAGGTGCTCAGTTATTTCGCTTACGGAGCACACCAACTCCTCGTCGGAATCGAGTTCGGAGAAATTCTCGTCGGATCGAGCGGAGGGACCAGTAGTATCCATTAAAGTGTTTTGAGATTCGGATGACTGTCCTGTTTCCATGAAACTATGGTTCCTTTTACGGCTCATATTTAAAACTCCAAATTGAACGTCCAAAGCCAAGAGATGCCGAAGGTGCTCAAGCACCGTAGAATTCTGATACAACTTCCTTGTCCACAGGAAGTTGCGTTACCTGCTGGCGCCCTCTATGCTTGCTGTTTGCAAAGTTACTGCTTCAGCAATAACTAATTGTTTGATAAGAAATATAGCTTTAAAAAAACTGAGCTCCTCTCTGTGTTCTCTAGTGCTTTAATTCAGGGATATGTGTTTTTCATTTTTAAGCTTTTAAATGTTACTTCACCCCACTCATTGTGGGTTTAAAACTCATAATTGGTTTGTTTACTTCGTAATCTCGTACTTAAGAACATTCTTAAATTTACAAATGGTCTTCGCTTCGTAATTAACGTAACGCTTAACCCCGTTCGTAAATAAGAACATTGTGACTCATTCGTAATTCGCAGAGTACTTCTTAACTTCTTACATTCATGTGCAACAATAGAGACCGCTCATTTTTCTTAAAAAAATGCCGCGCTGAGTCTAAGCAGGACAAAAGCACTGTTGTATAGGCTACATAAAACACGAAATCATGAAAATGATATTGTATTAATGTTTTATTAAAATATTAAATTGTATGGTTTCATGATATATAAATTATAATACATGTAATATTAATATTATGTAATTACTATGCTCATAGTAATAAACTCATTAATTACTATGTCCATAGTATTAAATTCACTCTCTGTATGTATCACTATGAAGACTTTTTGTTCAGTTCTGAGCCTAAATACATATTGTTTAATTTTATTCCAAGGTTTAAATCATTTCATTCATGTGAAACAAACAATATAACTTGACTGAAGTACAGGAGATTATTTGTTAATGTACAGATTTATATGTAATCAGTTCAGTTAAGTGCTTTTTACAGTGTAGTAGTAATAGTCATTAATAAATGTATTCTTCATAAATAAATGACTACAGTTAGCCTACTAAGCTTGTTCCGACTTAATCAGTCAAACTGACTGATTAATCATTTACACAAATAAACAATAATAAATCCTAGATTAAGGCCAAACTACATCAGTGCCACTGGTGGATTTCTGCAGACTTGGGATGCCCATGGACTAAGTAAAGCTGCAGTGTCTACATGTGTGCATGATGTCACTAAAGCACTGCTGTGAAATGCACCAACATAAATAACATCTCCATGTGGGGGAGGGGAGCATGGCAGTCAGACCAGCAACAACTGAGAAAACCAGACCTACAAAGAGTTACCCACACACACACACACACACACACACACACACACACACACACACACACACACAGAGGTATTATCAGCCTGCTGTTTTCTTATGAGCAGAATATTTTTCTGTCTTTTTTGCCCTGTCTTGTACATTCACCAGAAGAATTTCACTTTCCTAAGGCTGCAGGAATGTCTGCATGCTGGAGGGTCTGGGGTGGGAAGTGTTACCGTCTCACATGGAACTCAGGTGTACTGCACCATTCTGCACCTTCCAGCTCTCACTGCTAGTACATAGTAATACACATATATACATTGATATATATACACTCACGTCTTTGGTCTCTATTGTGTTTTCATCATAAATGATTTATTAATCTGATATATGTTAAGGTGAGGGTACTTCACCAAAAGCGCCTTAAGCCCCTTGTAACTGAAGCAAAGATTCAGGCTCCTGTTACCTTTGAACTGCTCACTGCGTTCCTGTTTAAAGGCATTCTGTGGCATTGTGTGAGCAGAGTAATGATATGCAATCGGTGTAAACATAAGCACAAAATAAGCAAGAGCCAAAGCAAACACTGAGAGGAGTGAGGAAGAGGAGCAAGAAATAAGGAGTAGGGAAGTAAGAGGCATTAGCATTCGGCTAATGTGAAGTGCCGCAGCGCTTCACATTAGCTTCCATTGGAGATTGTGTCATGCTCAATTCCAATCTCTCCATGCTCACTTCCAAGCACTACATGCCATTTCAAGCTTTTCATGCTCACTTCAAAGCTTTCCATGCCATTCCAATCTCTCCACTCTCACTTCCAATCTCTCCATGCCATTTCAAGCTTTTCATGCCCACTTCTAATATCTCCATGCTCACTTCCAAGCTTGCCTGGTTATCTGTTTGGCTGTTTGTCCTCTCACAGACTTCTTTTACTTTGGTGCTTGCAGTGTTTTCTAAGAAGTTTTAATGTTTTAATGAACATAAACTCCTAGCTGTTACTCCACTCATGCCTCATTCCCTTACCGCAGTGCCACGCCGTTATTTGATTTTTATAGTGACAGTTTTTCTTCTTACCATTCTTTTTTCCTAAACTTTTTTTTCCTTTTTCACTCAGAATTGTCCCCTCAATTAAATGATGAACTCAAAACTCAAAATGATGACGTCAAAAGTCAAATGATGAACTACACTTTGTTCTAATATATCTTATGTATTTATGTGAAAAATAACACAAGGTTGACGGCAGAAAGTAAATGTAATTCACCCAATGTACAGTAGAGAGCAGCATTGCACAATATTGGCGGTACTCTGTTTTTTAAACTCTGTGGTGTACAGATTGTGTCAAACATTGGCCATATAAATAGTATGGATCTAGATTATGAACGTTTTTGAATATCAAATTTTGTATGTTTCATGTGCACGTTCTTGCATTTTTTAATAACACTGATCAAGAGTGTTAGGCAAAAAAATACCTGCCTATTATGCTTTTTACATGCTGAATTCAAATATGTTTTCTGAATTTCTCTGCCACCAATAGTTTGTTCCAGTATACTCATATGTAATTATGCATAGTATGAAAAATCAGTACCAAGGAGACTGGGTCCCCACTATGCGGGCAGGCTACTGAAGAGGAATGTTCCTGAGGCCAAACATAAGCAAAACCCAAAAACGGTACATTTTAGAAATATACCTGCACACATTTTAAATGCAACAGCCTTATTTATGAATAAGTAATAAATTATAAATGTAAAATTTGCACACATAAAATTACATAATAGAAACATTCTGAAAATAGATTAAAAATTAACATAAAATGAGGTCCAAATATTTTAGTTTGGAAAGCAAAAAAAGCTAACATTTTGATGCCCAGTGCAATGTGTGTGGACAAGACTACATACAGACACAAATTTACAAACCTTACAGAGTGCTGGCATTTACTGGAAGAGAACACGTAATTCTTGAAGAGGTACACTTCAAGGTAACGTAACCACAAACACCCACCCACAGTCTCATGCAAGAGTGAATGTGAGGGACAACTTGCAAGAACAAGAAATGTGCAGGTATACTGTGGTCGGCTGGGTACACTTCTGTGTACACTTGTTCTGTGTCTTTGTGAAACCATTGTTGTTCAAACTGATGTGATCTTATTTTAAGCAGATTCAACTTGTTCTTTACATTAAGCGACAAATCCACAATAATTCAAACAACACTGTAATTCAGTCATCTGCACTTCTTTGACTTTTGCTTCATATGGATAGCATTTCATTATTATGGACCAGCAAATGAAGTTCCTCTAATGGCTCCATTTTTTTGCATTATATACTGTATATGTATGTGGATACAGACTGTTGCATTAGGGTGTATAGCAACAGTTCACTGAAAAGTCTTCATTCAGAATATAATTATTCTGGTTGACAACAATCTCTGCACATAAACAGAAGTGTCACAGATGGGACCAACAACCCTCCTCCTGTCCTCAAGAGGTCATACTCTCCTCATTGTTAATCAACGGTTCCATCAACACTTATTATATGTGTCATTTTAGGCTCTCTATCAGACCACCACTCTGTGTGTCTTGTAGGTTTGACCTTATTACTGAGCCTGTATTGCTGTATTGATACCTGTCCTGAGCAGGTATTAAGTGTTTGCTTTATTGTTAGTATTTCAACCCTGGTTTCTGTTCATACTTTTATGAAATTTTGGATTTGCTCTTTGGACCTTATTTGCTTGTGTATATCTTTGTTCACTGTAAATAAAATGTGCACTAAGGAATCGTCTTAAAACTTATTTTTATTCCTTGGCTTTTACCCCAGCATGTGACCTTTTATCTGGCTCTAACAGTTGTTAAAAAGGTTTTTATGTTTACCTAGTTTTTATACGGTATTATTGTTTCTTATGTGCCTTGTGATATGTTGTTTTTATTTTTTGTTATTATTCCTCTGTACAGCACTTTGGCGCAGCCTTGACTGATTGTAAAGTGCTATATAAATAAAGTTGAGTTGAGTTGAGTTGCACTTGTATTCCTCCTGTCACAGCCCATGTGTTACAGTAGCCAATGTAATCTAGTCCACTTTGTCCAGTCTCATAATCTTAGAAAGCAACAGCCAATCAACACTAAAATTTAATATTTATAGTAGTTTGCTCCGGCTGTACGCAAATGCTCTAATGTCAAAATGAAAACAGCCAGGCTTATAATAATTTTTTTATTATATGCATACAGAATTACCATAACATTGAGTCATTGAGATATTTCACTGCATAGCTCAAGAAAGCTTTTTATTTTTTAATCATTTTTTATCATCCTTTGCTACATGCAGGTTTCTTCTGTACAACATCAGGAAGATGCAAGTGCTTTGTCATCTCAGGATTCCACTACTGCAATTCACACTTGGCAGGATCCCTGTATGTTCCTCATATTCCTCCACGGATACCTTTCCTTCAAAAGCTTTCTCTGTTCATTGGAAGACTGTGCCTTGTTGTTTACTAATATTTTAATATTTTTTAAATCATTAACATAGTGCACCAACCAATACTCTGATGATGGGGTGGTGGGGTGGGAGATGGTTAATAATATTCTAGCAAAATCTGCTTACTATTCTGACATAATTCTCTTTTGTACCATGCCTGGTTTTGTATAGGCAATGCTACTTAGAACTAGTATTATCCTTGTTCTTAATATACCTTCTGTATTCATATGTAATGTAATATGTTTTTCTCGCCATTGGAAGTAGAATTTCAGATCAAATGTTTTCTCATTTTTTTAATGGATTGTCATGTACAGTCAAATTTATTTATATAGCACTTTTTACAACAAAAGTGGTCACAAAGAAGCTTTACAAACACATGAGTCCAAGTCCCTAATGAGCAAGCCAGGGACAACAGTGGCAAGGAAAAACTCCCTAGTCAGGGATTAGGAAGAAACTTTGGGAGGACCAAGATTCAGAAGGGAATCCATTTGGTGTCCTCCATTTGGTGGCCCAGTAGTCCAATACAATAATAATACAATGTCTAAACTGAGCAGTCCCTCCAAAGTGGATGTTGGGCTTCAGGTAGGTGGGAGCATCGGTGAGTCCCCTGGAAAACCCGAGCATTTTCTAGATACTTTATGGCATTGTCTTTGTAGAAACATGTAAGCAGGCTCCAGCAGACTTATTTATAGCAGCACAACTAAAGGAAGGGCCTGGAGGAGACCACAGTCATGCAGGTTCACTGAGCTGTTGCTTTCCACCCAATCACAGTCACAAACAAGAGTGAACGTATGACGTGTCTGGATGATAGTATCAACATCTCAGATTACCAGGAGACTCTATGACCCTAGGCTCTGCACCTTCATATGCAGTGGATTAACTGAAAGCTTGATTAAATAAGTAAGTCTTAAGCCTAGATTTAAAGATTGGAACTGTGTCTGAATCTTGAAGCTGGAAGATTGAAGGTAGAAGACTGTTCCATAGCTGAGGAGCTTTGAAGGAGAAGGCTCTGCCTCCAGCTGTAGTCATGCTAACTGTAGGAACTAAGAGAAACCCTGTATTCTGAGAGTGCAGCAAGTGAGGAGGATATATTATGCAATGAATTCACTCAGATATTGTGGGGCCCAGACCATTTAGCACTTTATATGTCAACAAAAGTATTTTAAAATCAATTTGATATTTAACTTCAGTGCAATGCTGAGAAAGCATGACTAATGTGGTCAAATTATCTAGCCCTTTAGGACTCTGGCTGCTGCATTCTGTATGAGTTGGAGTTTCTTTAGGGACTTTTTAGAGCATCCAATTAGAAGACCATTACAGTAGTCCAATCTTGATGAGTTAAAACGTGGACCAGTTTCTCTGCATCTGATAAAGAAAGTAAATGTCTCAGTTTAGCAATATTACATAAATGGAAAAAGGCATATTTAGTCTCATTGCATATGTACGTGTCAAAGGAGTGGTCAGAATCAATAGTGACACTTAAACATTTTACAAAATTTACAAATTGCTTCTTGCAGGATTTGAAGGAGGGTGTTTGACCTCTTTTGCCAATGAGTGTCTCCAGCCTATCCAGTAGAATGTTGTGGTCGATGGTGTCAAAAAAGCTGCCCTAGGATCTAAGAGTATACGAAAAAAAATGTAACCTTTATCAGAGGGCATTAAAAGATCATTAACTACTTTAGTCAATGCAGTTTCAGTGCTATGGTGGGGTCTAAATCCAGACTGAAATGATTCAAGGACACGATTTGTCTGCAAAAAAGCAGAGAGTTGCGAAAAACTGCTTTCTTTAGAACTTTGGAGATAAAGGACAGATTAGAAATTGGTCTGTAGTTGAACAGTTCATGAAGATTAAGACCTGTTTAAATTAGTGAGAGGATGAACGTGATTTGATTTGAGGATGTAGCCTAGGCTCAGAGAACAGTTAATAATAGTGAGCAAAGGTTCTATACTAATAGGCAGTAACATTTTGAGAAAATGAGGTGGGATAGCATCCAGTATATACTCAGACCAGCCTGTCTGGCACCAACAACCATGTAACGTTCAAAGTCACTTAAATCACCTTTCTTCCCCATTCTGATGCTTGGTTTGAACTGCAGCAGATCGTCTTGACCATGTCTACATGCCTAAATGCATTAAGTTGCTGCCATGTGATTGGCTGATTCAACATTTGCGTTTTTGAGCACCATTTAGACATCCAGCTGTTAAGTGCCCATAACCTGCTGTAGGTTTTGACACCATGCTGAATTGGAATGGGGCCAGAGCCTACTACAGCAATGTGGTGGAAAAATACTACAGAATGTGAACATTTCTTCACCAGCCTAAATAATCTTTTTGTTATCTACGTAAAGTAAACAATGATATAATGTGGTTGAAATGGCTTTGCATTTAAATAATTTTTTAAAAAACTTGTGTGTTGGGTTGAATTAATTTATTGATTTAGATATTTTTGATGGTGAACTTTTTGTGAAGTGTCACAGAAGGAATGATAGGCAAAGTATAAAGATGACCTTTATACTTTATACAGCCTCAGCCCTCTTTGTCCATCTTTATTTTGGACAAAGACACTGGTTGAGGACAGGGAGGTGGAGGGATGGATGTCAAGGCCTGCTGGATGTATTGTTCCATGATTCGCTGATACAACTTTCACTCTGGGGGCACTGCTCCCTCATATAGGTTGATCTAAACCCAGTCAAGGTAGGTTTTGCGATTGCCCTTCCCTTGGTCTCATGGTTTCTCTGGCTACAGGCTTTCTTTTCTGTTCCTGTTCCTGTTTTGGTTTTCATAGTCTTTAGTTTCATGTTTCTTGTTTTCCATGGATTGTGTTTGGTATTTAGTCTTCATCTGTTTTAATTTGAGTTACTGGTCATTGTTTTAATTGTTAAGCATGTATGAATCCAGGTATGTTTCTTGTGTTTGACGTTTTTCTATGTTCATTCCCTAGTCTGTTTTGTTTAATTTCCATTGCGTGTTATAATGCTTCGTACTGGCTACACTTCCTACTCTGGACCATTCTAATGATTCTGATTATGCATTTGCCCTTAATAAATCTTGCTCTTCTCAGCATATGCATCTGCCTACTTATCACTCAACTTTGCAGTGTGGAGGGAGCAGAGTTGGGCTAAAAACCCAGTGGTTTTGGAATGTTATGAAATGGCCAGGAAGATCTCCTTATAGGCCTCCAGGCCCTCTATGGAGGTAGACAGGAGAGGTACAGCTGACCACTATGTTCTTTGGAGCAGGAGTGAGCCCATTTGAGAATGCGACCTTGGGTCCATGAGATAAGTGGGTTATGGGTGCTGAGCCAAGGGAGCCCTAGAACAATGGCATGTGAAACAGAACAGAAGAGGTTAAAGGAAATGTGTTTGATGTGTGAGTCTTCCATGGTTGTGTCAGGTAGCCAGGTGTACGGCATAATTCATCAAACATATATTTTTGGCATTTAAAAACGTATCTTTTTGAGACTGCTTTTCCAAACCCATATTTATAACTTAATAATATGTGCTCTTCTTCTACTGTTCTTGCCAATGTAATCTTGTGTTTTTATGTGATTGTGTATTATGTTTTCCTATTTGAATTGTAAAGTGTCCTTGAGTGTCCTGGAAGGTGCTTTTAAATAAATTATTATTATTATTATTATTAGTTTTTATTATTATTATTATTATTATTATTATTATTATTATTATTATTATTGTTAAGTTCTCTATGTTACATTCTTAGTCTCTTAGTGTTTCCTATCACGTTAAAGTTTACTAACAATTTGTGTGTCCATGTGGTTTATCCAGTTTTTCATCCTGTGTGTTACTGTCTTTACTTTATCCATTAAACCCATTTAGTTTTCACCCTTTCCTATTATATTGGCTTCCTGTATTTCACTTGTGTATGCATTCTTCCCAAGAGCTCCATACGTTACAGCAGGGACACTTTTACAGAGACACTTTTTTTTTCTTCACTCCCCTCATTTTAACAGATCTCCTGTGTTCTGAACTGTGCATGAAGAAGTAAGAATCAGGCATGAATTAACGAAGGATGGGCTGCTGTTAAACTGCATTGATTGGAGGTTGGGATTTTTGATTATAAGAAATTGCCTCTGGAAAAAATCAGTATCTCTGATACAAACAGCAAAAGCAGGGGATTAAATAGTCTTGCCCTGGGAATGGTTTCTTCCATAAAATTCCTATTGATACTAATTCAGTAGGATTTTAAAGGACTGGCAAGTCAATTTCCAGAGTGTAGGGAAATTTATTTGGTTCAGTAGGGAACAAATGTCCAAGGCCTGTTAATGATCCATAAACCTAAACCTCCCTTTAGTGTTAAGTGTGCAGGAAAAGTTGCCATAGAAACATGTAGTCATGTCACATTAGCTTCCCTCAGCCAGTGGCTACAAGTATTGATTATGGTTTGGCATGTGGACCATTAGTTTATTTGTTATTGTCTTTGTCCACGCCTTCCTCAGGTGGAGCGTGCTGAGCCACACCACCCATGTTTGAGAGTATTTAAGTTTTGTTATGACTGCTATTATAATTGTTGGCTTTTTTGTTATAGTTAGTGCACTTTTATGTTTGGTTTCCTTATCATTTCTTACTGTTTAGTTGGAGACTTGCATGTCCTTTTACTTTTAGTTTCTCTGCACATTTTTTATATGTGACACTGTGATCTTTTATATGTGTGTAAAATCCACAGTCAAAAAATTTTAGGGTCAGATCAAACTAAGTTTAAAGTTAGCAGGGTAAGTGCGATCCTTTGATTCTTGTAGGTAAGTAAGTTTATTGTAAGGTAAAAGCAGGGTGTAGAAAAAGAAAAGGACATTATAAATGAATAGCCTGATTTCTGTGTTGAAAAAAAATCCAGAATGGACATCTTTGCAGCTACTGCATTATATTATCAAGATATAAATAGGTTTAATTTTAGTGTTTATTAAATGTCTATGAAATTAACTAATATTATCAAACAACCATTAGTAGATAATGACTAAACCGCTATTTATACATTCAAATTATTATAAAGTACAGTGGCATATTTTAACATGTTGGAGCTCCTACAAATGGAGGATAATTACATACTGGGAGAGTAAGACTTTGATTACATTCTACATGTCTATAATACATACTAGGTGGCAACTATATGGAGGAGGTGTGAATCATTAAATGACCACC
The DNA here is from genome assembly GCA_025802075.1 of Tenebrosternarchus preto. NCBI lineage: Eukaryota > Metazoa > Chordata > Actinopteri > Gymnotiformes > Apteronotidae > Tenebrosternarchus > Tenebrosternarchus preto. The sequence continues at coordinate 1,967,412 of JAOYMR010000016.1, read as the reverse complement.
GAGCGTATATATTTTAATATGCAGAAAATGTAGAGATCCTTTTGGTTTAGTTTATTTATGGTTAATCAGTAGGCTACCAGTAGTAGATGTCCATACCAAATGTTTTCTAATTTCTTCCAAATCTAAAGTATCATTCCGTATGTGAGTTTTCATGAGAATAAACTCCATAAGTTTTCAGGAGAATAAGTGAGAAAAAAAATCAGATATCACAAATTAGTTCTAGTTTTAAAATTATGGGGATATTTTAAGTAATTTTCATGTGACCATTGGAAATTGGTCTCACGGTCTAGTTTTGTTGACATAGTTTCCTGTCTACACTACCAATGAGATACACATAGGGGTGTCATCCTCCCTCAAATTTCTTTAAGTGTTTGAAGGCATCTTGAAAGAACAGCACTAAAGCAACTGGGAATTAAAATGACTGAATTCATTGTAACATTTCTGTTTTATATCAAACTATGTAAGTACAGTATATACTGTCCCTTTTATATTGTTTACCATATTTGCATTGTCAGACATTTTTTAATACTTATTGGTATTATGTAATGATGACATTCATATTTCTTTCAGATGTAGCTTTTGCTGAAAAAAATTTTCAAATGGAACATTTGCTGATGGCTGAAATTGGTAGTGACATCAACCTCACTTGCATCTGTAGCAAGGGGTACATTACAAGTGTAATGTGGTTGAAACAAGCAATGGGAGATAAACCCATTGTCATAGCAACCTCATATCATGGAACACTTTATCAGGATTTTGACAAGAACCGCTTCAGAGTGAGCAGGGATGCTAAAAGTTTTAATCTGAGTATCTCACGAACACAGCTTTCAGACACCGCAATATACTATTGTGCAGTGACCTTCGTGAGTACCATCACATTTGGAAATGGCACCGTGCTAATTGTGAGAGGTATCATTTTGATTTAATTCTGATTTCAATTTAAAAATTAAATGACTGTAATGTCATGAATGTTTTTTTGGTAACATGTTTTAGGAAAATTGAGAGGTTTTCTTTATATTTTTACTTTATGTAAAATTCATTGATCGAGATGCTATAAAGCCCATTTTCGTGTATAAAATTCTCACTTGTACACAGACTGTACAAAATAGTAGGAAAACATTAAGATGTGCTTAATAGCTGAAATGTTGCATGGGACCAGATGTGAGTTCTAATTTATTACCCATGAATTATCTTTGTTTGAAGGCAAAGATGTCCAGAATCATATTGTTCAAGAGCAGCTAACACCCATGTTGCGCCAACCAGCTGAAAACATTACCCTGAAATGTAAAATCCTCACCAATGTTTCCATGGGAAATCATAGTGTCTACTGGTTCAGACATGACTCAGAAGAATCTCATCCAGGAATCATTTACACTCATGGAGACAGCAGAGATCAGTGTAATAAGAGCTCTAATGCTGGATCTCCTACACAGAGCTGTGTGTATGAGCTCCCCAAGAGGAACCTCAACCTCTCTGATGCTGGAACTTACTATTGTGCTGTGGCTACATGTGGAGAGATTCTCTTTGGAAATGGGACCAAATTGAAAATTAAAGGTAAGTTTCATGTATATGCACACAAAATTTTGGAATGAAAAAAAATATACCCTTGCATTTTTAAACTGTACTATTATCTACATTTTAATATGTAAATATAATAATGCTATTCCTGTCTAATATATGAATTAGACTTTTGGGGATGATTCTGAAATGACAACACAGTCTTAACCAAGCATTAAAATATGTTCTACATTCATTCATTTTGTATATGCAAAAAGTGCATAAGGTGCATGAGCACCGTAAATGTATTAGCATCAAGGACTTTTAAATTACAGTGGCTAGACATTGAACACAAATAGATATCATAATAATGAAACTTAAGTGAATTTATGTACACTTTTGCCCTGACACACACACACACACACACACTTTAGCTCATTTCAACTTTACCAGCATGGCCAGTAAATTTTACATAATCTATACATCATTTGACCCCCCAACTGTAGTTAAGTGAATTACCTACTGTAATCCCAATATAATGACAATATGCCAATCTCACATATATATTACAAACCTGTGTACAAATATACTGTGATTTTGCTTTATGCAACAAAGACCTGTTTAATATATATTTTTATATACTGAATCTAAATATGTTTTCAGAATTTGTCTATCACCCGTTTTTTTTTTTTTGGCCCATTATATTCATATGTCATGTATTGAATGGAAAAGTTGCACCACTGAGAATGCACTGGTAGAGGGTGTTGTGCTCAGGGGTCATGACCCACTGTGCAGCTGGACCTTTGATATGCATCTGTGTCACTACTGAGTGGCCCACAATTTAAAAACACAAAAATATCCAGCCAACACTGATCCTGCAGTCAGAAACCCGCCATCGATGAAGAGCTGAGGATGACTAACATTCATTATACACTGCAAAAGATGGTTAAATGACTTGGCCCTTGCCAGTGTAAAATTAAATCAAAGTACAAAACCTTTCCTACTAGACAGATTGTGCTGGTATATGATTTATTCACTTCTACTCCTCTAGGTGACTCATCTGATCAAATGACTTGGTACCTTCTCATCAGCATTTCAGTATTATTACTGCTTAGCCTAACTGTCAACATCTCTCTATGGATAGTAATGCAAAGAAAGCAAACAGGAAACCCTGAAGGTAAGGTATAGATACTATTAGTCAGCTACTCTAATATATGGAGTAGCCAGATACTTTTCAGCATATATAGATTATAAAAATAATTATATATATATATATATATATATATATATACTTATTTAATCATGGTGAGAGGAGGATGATGCAAATTTTCACCTCTGTTCATAGGCTCTTAACTCCTATTTTCTACAAAATCAAAAGGGCAGACAGAAAATATTTGAACCCAAATTCTGTGCTGCATTGTGGCAAAGACATTAAGCTAAACATCGCGAGACAAAGAGTTTTATGTGTGGCAGCATATGTTGACCTCAGAGGGTTAATAACAATTGCAATTGTAATATTTTAAAAAATGTTTCAAAATACGGGTATTTATTAGCTGAAACAACACTGCTGTTGTACACTATGAATGCTTCAGTATAAAGGTACACTGTAATGGGGCAGTGATAGCCTAGTGGAAAGGACTCTGGGCTCTCAGTTCGGAGGTTGCAAAGACACTGCTCAATGGCTGACCCTGCACTCTAACCTCAGCTCACAAATGAAGCAGGGACTGTACACATGTGTATATATAATGGCAAAATAAAGGTATTCCATCTGACCTAGATCTTAATCTTGAGTTTTTGTTTTTCAGGTAACAAGCAGGCAACAACAAAGATCAGAAATAACACTCCATCAGAGCAGGTTAGTTATATTCAGTTAAGGGCCACGTATTACACTCAAACAATAGCAATTTGTTTGAGTATTACTTGTAAACTTCTGATTATCTGGTTTGCAGGCCTATGCTGACAGCAATCTGAACTATGCCACTGTAAAATTCATTGACAAAGGAATGAAACTCAGAAGAAAAATAAACATAAATACTGAAGATGAAACTCTTAATTTCAATGTTGTTTATGACAATGTAACAGGTGTGCTAGAGTCTGGTAAATGAAGTGCGTTTAAGCAAATCAGTCACCCAAAAACACTGGACGCTGACCAGGGTTGGATGTCATAGCGCTTCTCTAACTAATATGAAACAAACCAAGTTAAACTCATCAATCAGTCGCCAGGTTTAGTAGGAGTGCCATGGAATGATATGAAAGCCTGAACGTATAAACTGGCTACAGACTAAACATCAGTATATAAGTTGGTCAGAATGGAAGAATGACAACTTTGTGATGGTGAAATGTGCCACCTGGTGGTGAGCACAGCAATTACAGCAATGACAACTGTTCCACTGGAACATTTCTAGACTTGTTTTTTGACCTGTTTTATATGTGTGCATAATTTCTTTTTTATTATAATTTTAAATAAACATATGAAGAAAACCGTTTTATTTCGTAACAATCACTTCTTCAACTCTAAAACTCCAGTAAAAACTATGCATGTCAAAGTGTACATGTAACGTACGTGTACATGTAACTATGGTATGCGTGACACTCATGTACTGAGCTATTCTTTAATGTTAATGCTCCCTCAGCTTATTGAGTGCATAGACTGCCTCACAATGCATTTATATACAATTATTTATATCATGATTTACCACCCTTGGTTTCGCGGTCTCCCTGACAACCTCGTTTCCGGGTGTTTTCTTTGTTCCCGCGGCCATTCGCGTTTTAAATCTCAATGCGTCTGTATGCGTGATATTATATTTGATGGCTGTTACGTGCAAACTAACGCAGAGAAACGAGACTTACGTATTTTTGAAGAGCTTTAGTGTATACACGCACATTTACGAAATTTATAAACACAAAAGAAGTTTACTTGCTTCATTTCATTAAACAGTAAGTAATATAATGAAATAACTTGATAAGCCCTATGCAAAATGGTTTTCATAATGTTTCTTCAGTACTTTCAGTAGTGGGGATTACAGTATGGTGAGCAGTATGGTCGGATAGCTTGACCGCTATTTGTTAATGTCCATATATCCTGTCTTTCCTCGCAGCCTTCGCTAGTCATTTGTCCTGTTTTCGCCCTGTGGTTGATTTTATCTTGGGTACATTGGCTTTAGGTCTTGTATACCATCATTTTTCAAATATATAACTGCTTCAGTTATCCAGAACACAAAGGAAAGGAAAGTCTATGTACTCATATATTGTCGCGTATACTTGTAAAGAGTATAAGAATACTTGCTAGAGACTTTACAAGCCAATAGTACATGACAAATGACGTGAGATCATACAGGTTATTGTGAAGAGGATGTGTGTTTGTAAACTGCTTTGAAACGATGTATGTTGCTAAAATGTGCTATATTAAAAAAAAAACTAAATCTAAAAAAATATGTATTGTCTGTAGTATGTGTACAAACATGAAATAACAAAATTAACCCATCTCTGACCTGAATACAAATAAAGGCACTACACAAATGTATCTATACACATCATATGTATGTGCAGTATAGAATATATTTGATTATATATAGATATTTTAAGAAATTTTTTTCACACTTTGCCTGATTTGCCTGAAAAACACTGCACTCTTACTCAAAGCTATGGTTGTCTTTGCAGATTGTCTGCTGCTTTGTCTGTATTGCTCAATGCATTATGCCTGCTGGCCAACGAAAACCACACTTTTTTCCACTCTCTCACACCATGTGGTTTTAAGCACAGGATGTTTAGCAGCCTGAAAGGTTGACCTGTTTTGGGGGGTTTTGTGTGTGTGTGTGTGTGTGTGTGTGTGTGTGTGTGGGTGGGTGGGTGTGTATAGAAGCATATGACTGTTAGGTTTTAGTCTTTGTTCAGTCCAACCGACACAGAGTACCTTCAGGGTTCACACACCAAATTAACTCAGCCCTCAGTATGCCTCGGTACGAGATCTCGGAGAACAAATTCACAACACACATGGGTGTCAAGAAGATGCTCTAAAGTTTATTAACAATATAGAAGTTTAAATAGAAGAAAGAGATAGAGTAGGAAGAAGAGAGTGATGGTGTGGGGTAACATGATTGGTCTAAGGTGGAATCAACAACTAGATGGTCTTAAGGATGGGGTGTGAAACACTAAGAAGTGTCGTTCACTAAGGAGGTGTTTGGATTACGCTCGGATCTGAGTGAGACCGACCGTCAGATAGGAAGGGTGTGTATATGCCAAATGACAGTCAAAAAGATATTTAGACGCCAGTAGGACTGGGGTCAACCTGACTGGCAACAGGTTTACCTAGAGAGAGACATTTAATTCAGAATGTAACATGAATCATGAATCTTACCACTTACTAGAACTTAACCATTGTATTTGAATTCAACAGACCAAAATATCTCAAGATAAAATAGAACATGGTTTTATCTGTAAACATCACCATACCAAATACCATAAATGTAAGTGTATATAATTTTATATACTTTTATATATTTTATTTACAAATACCATAAGAAACCAAGTTTAAAGTCAGTAACAAAAATAATAGTGTAGACAAAATGTGGAGCCACCCCACTGGAAACTGCAGACCATAACTGTCTGTAATTGTACACAAGTATATAAATGATCTATAAAGTAGGTGCATCTGCTGAAGTAGCCAGTGACTTTAGTTGCATAGTACAGCCCCCATTTACGCTTTCATTGATAATAAAGGTCAACTGCTATGTCTGAAAGAGCAGAAGCATACAGCGGCTGCTTCAGTCAGATTTCATGGGCCACCAGTAGAGAAGCGAGAGGAACAGCAAAAAATTAGGTAGAAGTTGGCCAAACCTGAATAATACTGCCATTCTTAACCCCCTGGGGGGATTTGTAATAAGGCAGGGTCAGTCAGAGACTTGCAGATAAAAGTGAATGAGTGTTTACTGTCAAAAGGATAACAGTCAGAAAAAGGGACAAGGTCAAAACCAGAACAGTGGTATTTCCAAAACAATGTATCATCAGGAACAGGGTAAAAAACAGTCCAGATGAATACTGGTCTAGGGATACAACACCATTCAATACACAAATGGCAAAACTAGGTATGCTCTGGAAAAACAGGGGCAATACTTTGCAAAGTCAGTGATGAATAATGACTCTGACTCTAATGGAATGACTGTTCATGATGTGTATAAAGGAGCCAGATATGAATGGCTTGTTTTAGCCTGACCAGACTTATGTTCCTGAGTAATACCATTCAGACTTGATAACCTGAGAACACACTGCCTTCAGTTCTTCCATGAACAAAACTTTCTATATTCTCTCCAAAAAGTTCTGGCCAGACATTAGAAGAGAAACCCAGAAAATTGCCAGCTCCTGCATAACATGGTGATTTCCCCAAGCCAAGCTCCACCAGGTATGTTTGTTCCTCTCCCCACACTCCCTGCAGACCCTGGTCACACTTTGTCATAATTTTCCTTACATATCTGCCTCAAGCACTCTCCTGGTTTAAATCCTACCTGACAGATCGTTACCACTTTGTCCTTGTACATAATGAAATCTCAGCACGCACAAAAGTAAAATATGATATCCCATAAGGATCTGTATTGGGCCCAATGTTATTCTCATTATATAAGCTACCTTTAGGCACAATTATTCGCAGGCATGGTATTAGCTTCCATTGCTATGCTGATGATACTTAGTTGTATATGTCACGGTCCAGCTCCTCGCCCTGCCTGAGCCCAAGCCCCAGAGGAACCCAGGCTGCTGGCGAGCGTGGCCAGGCCGCCGGCGAGCAAGCCTGTCTGCTGATGAAGCCCCCGAGCCCCAGCCGGAGAGACCCGGGGAACTGCAGGGACTCCTCCGCTCCCAGCACCGCAACTGCCAGGCTTGTGTGTACAGCTTGTATGTTCACCTCTCAACTCTCCAGGACTCCTCCCTTGATAATATATAACTTCTAATCCAGATGATGCTAGTACTACTCCCAAAATTGAGAGCTGTGTCCAGGAAATATGTCAAAAAAAAAAAAAAATGAGATGGATGGCATCTAATTTTCTCCTTCTAAATTCTGATAAAGTTACTCAAAGCAAGAAGCAATTCGTATAATATTCCTCTTACTCTAAATGGTTTTTTAGTCACGCCTAAATCTGTCATAAAAAGTTTGGGTGTCACTATTGATCATTAAATCTGCATTTTTTACATTTACATGATATTACTAAGATGAGACATTAACTTTCTTTATCAAAAGCAGAGAAACTGGCCCACGCTTTTATCTCTTGAATACTGGACTACTGTAATGGTCTTCGAATTGGATGCTCTAAAAAGTCCCTAAAGAAACTACAACTCATACAGGATGTAGCAGCGAGAGCTATGATTGGGTGGAAAGCAACAGTTCAGTGAACCCTCATGAGTGTGGCTACCTCCAGGCCCTCCTTTTAGTTGTGCTGCTATAAATAAGCCTGTTTGAGCCACATGCTAAGTATATAT
>JAOYMR010000016.1:1947563-1959347 GCA_025802075.1 Tenebrosternarchus preto | reverse complement strand
TATATATGGACCTATACATTTGTAAAGCTGCTTTGTGACAACATTTAAATAAATTTGACTTTGACTTTGAATCAGAAGGTTACACAACCTTGTGGTTTTTAAAGGGATCTCATCTAATACCCTCTGTGTAGGATTTCCAGCAAGTTCTTCCTAAGAATATTTGGGTGCCTGCCCATATGCAAATCGATCAGACCTAATAATGTCATAAGGAACATGCCAACTGACATCACAGCAATGCTCCGACATATCAGTCTGTATGGCTTTGCATGCCTGATCTCCACCTTCATATTCCATGCTGGAAATATCCAGATTCTTTGATCCCTTTATGATTAATGACAAATCAAACTGTACTGTGCTGAACCACAAGTGAAAAAGGTTCATAAACAGGATTTGAGGACAAACAAGGTCTTTTATTCATAGGCACAAACCTTTAAAGGGTAGTCTCTAAATCAGGCAGCACAGCTCAGCACCGTACCTAGTGGCTCATAAAGCTATACTGCTGCCACCCGAGGGAGGCCACATGCTGTGAACTAATATGTGCTCATTAGTGTGTTCACCCACAGGTGTCCACTCTGTTATATAAGGTTTTCACAAAGGCCACTCTTTCAAGCCTTGTTGTGTGTGTAACTTGTGCAACTACTTTGTAAACTCAAAGGGCTGGTATTCTCAAAGGGCTCTTCCTTGTGTGAGTGTTTCCCTTTTTATTATTTTTCAGTTGTTCCCTCTCACCTAGAGATAAACCACCAAGAACAAAGCTTATCAGGATGCGTCCATCCTTACTATCCCATCGATCCTGGTGCCCTGTTATAAGCATGGCTCATTTAGCTAGAGAATGCTCTCTCTCTCTGGGGTCACTCGAGAACAACTGATAAACTTGCCCCAGGGGTCCATTAATTTACCCCTTTTCTCATCTGGCCATCAGTACTTTGACCAATCATGTTTCAAAAGCTTCTTAGGACAATACACCATTATTGTACAGTTTTGTCATTTTATGCTGGTACAACGTGTTCTTCCCCACCATATGATCCTTCAATTTTTAAGCAACACTGTGTCTTATTTTTCAAAATAATCATATGACCTATTATGAAACACTTTCACTTCTTGGTCCAACAAGGAATCTTTGACATGGTCATCCCATTAATGGTTTCTCAAATAAAGCTTTTATTCTATAACGCGTGACAATTGTACATGAGGACCAGGGTTTGCCTGCATTTTTCCACAACTCTCAGAGCCTTCTGCTACCATGCATGTCCTTTTCATGACCCTTTGATCCTCTCAAAAGCCCCTTTATACCTTGCGTGTGTAAAACCCCCCAAATGTTCCACCACAACACATACTGACACATACTCTAACGCTCACCATCAATATGGACAAAGACCGACAAAGACACATGCACACGCTTAAATGCACACACCCTTGATGAGACGCAGGTGAAACAAATGATGACAATGAAACAGACAAACCCCACACCCACAACACACACACCAAAGTACATACAGATGCACACACTCACACAACAGCCGTGACACATACTCAAATTTTCTTCTTGTAATCTTCCACATAAGAATGTATCTTAAATGGCAACAGAAAACCAAGAATGGCAGATCTAGACCATAAGAATACAATGCAATACTTATTTCATCTTGTCAATACATGATCTAGAATAAATTATAGTTTTAGAAAACAGCTAGGATATAATTTTGGCATTATGGCATTACTTCGAGGGACAAAGGTTCAGCACCATGGAGAGGGCTCAATTCTTGCATTAAAGTTTTCTAAAGAATGTAAAATGTGTCAAGTAAATGTCACGTTGCGTCTGGCACCCAGGCCGGAAGCCACGCCCACTATCCCTTCAACGCAACCACTTCCCAGTTCGCAATCACCTGCGTATTGATTACACCTGGTGGTTGTTAATGAACACCATAATACCTGGTTGCTCAGTCACCTCATTGCTGTATATTCGCCATTCGTTGATGGACTGAGCTTCCAGCCTCTGATTTGCATGCTAACGCCAGTCTGTTGTTTTTCGCTGCTTACCAGCAGGTTTCTTGCCTTTGCTACTATAGTTCCGTTTGTTTTTTGAACAAACATATCAGAGTACATTATAAAATATTTTAATTCAGCTGAAGCACAATAGCCTCTGTCAAACACAAAACAGGAAAAGGCAATAAATTACATAAATGCTTTTATCACAATTGTTGAGAAACCTGGTTCAAAATATGCCAAGAAGAGTTCTCAAGTTTCATGAAATACATTTCTTTTTGTAAATCTGAGGTTGATAATGAACTTTTCATAGATTTTTTATAGATCTTCTAGATCTGAATTTGATACAGACGGCGTAACATAGTGACACATATACAAAGAAAAACAACAAAGGAAAACCCCTTTCTCTTCTAGTGTCTACAAATATAATTGACTTACATTCATATTTTGCTAGGATTTAGGAAACTATAAACAGAAACATTGGAAAAATGTTAGTTAAAAAACATTTAGTCAAGAATGTCTTATATGATGACCTCTGGAGTTCAGTGGTTTCATTTTAGTGAGCCAATAGAATCAGACAGAGCTGCTGAATCCTCAAGGAGGCAGCAGTTGTACATAAGTATATAATGACTTTTTTTTAGAGGCGACAGTTCGTCAACTATATACCTTAAGAGTGACACAGGGGGGCAACCATCATCAGGCATGCTGAACAGACACATGCAGATACAAGAAATCTGCAGTAAGATGGTCATTATGCTTTATATGATATCTCTGGTCTTCTCTGAAGTGTGTAAGTTCAGGTTTCTACTTCAGAGTATTCAGAACTGTAAGTAACCATGTCTGCTATCTGCCAGTCAATGTTTACTGTTTTGGCTATAATCTGTTTTAGCAGGAATTTTTGAAGAAAATATTTTCCAGCTGGATTCTTTTGTGACTGTTCAGGAAGGAGAAGATGTAAAGTTGACTTGCTTTCATCCACAACAGCAATTAAACAAGGTGTTGTGGTACAAACAACTAATGGGACAGAAACCGCTATTGGTTGTCTCTTCATATCACTTTCGCCTACCCTTTGATTTCCATAATGATTTTGGAAAGTCGAAACGTTTTAATTTATCAAGATCAGAGGGCAGCTCAAATTTAACTATAAATAAAGTTGATCCATCTGATTCAGCAGTGTACTACTGTGCTGTATCTTTCTCAAATGTTGTCAACTTTGGTTCTGGCACAGTTTTGTTGCTCAAAGGTAAGGAGGGGATTATTTTTTGCCATTTTGTTCCAAAATCTGTAATAATAAATAGCAATGTGTGTAAAACATGTACATCTACATCATTTACATATACATGTAAAAACAGAATTTGATAATTCACGAGTGATATATATATATTTTTAGGCAAATATTCAAATAAAGATACTGTTGTACAGAACACTGTACCACAACTACTTCAGTCTGGAGACTCAGTGACTCTGCAGTGTACAATCCTCACTGAGAGCTGTGATGGAGAACACAGTATCTACTGGTTCAGACATGGCTCAGGAGAATCTCATCCAGGAATCATTTACACTCATGGAGACAGCAGTGGTCAGTGTAAGAAGAGCTTTGAGGCTGAATCTCCTACACAGAGCTGTATGTACAAGCTCCCCAAGATGAACATCAGCCTTTCTGATGTTGGAACTTACTACTGTGCTGTAGTCATGTGTGGGGAGATACTCCTTGGGAATGGAACTAAGTTGGATTTTGAAGGTATGCATTTACATTTAGAATACTGAATCTCTTTTACTGCTCTTTTAACTTGGAAGAAAATGCTACAAAATTTGAAAATACAGCTCATTGCTTGTGAGTGGACTATAACAAATATATAACAAAGTCTATAACAAAAATGATAACAAAGTCAGAAGTTTCCAGGTGAGTTTGAAGCTTGTGATATTTTGCCCTAAACTTCACCAAATACACAACTAATCTATACCAATCATTCATATTCAATTTTAATGGTATTGTTTGACAGTCATAACTAACGGAGCTGATCATTCAGTCAAATTTAATTCTTATTATATTTTGGTTTTCATGTTTCAGGTGAGCCTGATGTAAAGGATACATACATCTTCATGATAACTGGTTTGGCAATGCTTTTATTTATAAGCTTGGCCATCAATGTTGTTTTATGTACAACATGCAAAAGAAAAGGTAAGCAGACATGCATGTCCATGTCTTATATATTCATAGACTTTTTAAAAAGTTCGAGAAAGTTTGTGTTAATCAGGAGCTTGCGTAAAGTCTACTCCTGGTTAATAGCCAGTGTCACACATTAAAATTAACAACCTTCCAAAGAAGATTTTTTGGAATTTACTCCAGACAGCATTGGTTATTATCTGCTATTGTTTCTTGAGGACACCCTTTGTGAATGATTAATGGTAGGACTATGGGTTGTTTCACTTACCTCATTTTAAATGAACGTGCTAAGTTCTGGCTTGTTAAAATTTGTATGATTTTTTCAAAGATCTCATACAAGCACATATATTGTTATCTTGATTCTTTTTTGTAAAGTTGTTTTATGCTGTAAACAGTATAATTATTTAATCTTTTTTGTTGCTCTTCAAGTCACACAAAATATAACAGCACACAGAGTATGTTTATGGCTTGTTATTTCTATATTACAGACAACCAGCCCATCACAGACTGCCCATCACAGCAATTAAATTCTAATGACACTATACCAACAGTACAGGTTTGTAGTTTTAATGTATCAAACACTCTGTATTCACTGTATACCCATATGTAAGTGAACAGATTTCATATTTTAATGTTGAGTATCTTTTACAGTACCATACAACTGATGCAATGAACTATGCTGCCTTAAGATTTACTAGCCAAAGCACAAGAATGAAGCGAGAGAGACACCATGAGGAAACTCTTTACTCAGGGCTGAAATGTTAATACTGGATATGATAAACATCATTGCTCTTGTTTCCTGCTATGCTTTGGCTACTGTCAGAAACTTAAATATACTGTAACTTGATATAACACAGGCATGAGAACAAAACTGTGAAACAAGTATAAGGTAAAGTTCACTATGCATATAATTTTAAGTCCCAAATTCTCAAAAATCACACTCTATCAATGAAATGATCATGTACATAAATAAAAATGTGTCTTTTTTTCCCAGTGTGTATTACTTACTTTGGCATTTTTACTAAGCCTTTTCTAAGTATAGAAAGAATGACTATTACTTTTTTTAACGTCTCGTGTTTCAGGTCTTAATTTTTAACATTAAAGCCACAGCCTCACTAACGCACCGTAGGCCTTTTAAGTCAAAGACTGACAGGCAGCCTTGAATGCAATCTTATCAGTAAAGTTGGGACTATTAAAGTCACATGCAATTGAAAATCACGCGTAATTGTAGCCCACGTAGGAAAAAAACAACAACACATAATTAGATGGGGCTGATAAAAGGAGACAGAGAGTATTTAATTACTTATTTTTATTTTTTGTTTGCACCATCAGAGCTTTCAAAGATCATATTCTAATTTATAATATCGTATTGCATATCTGTGAGCTGTTGCAAAGCCCTGACATTTGCGTGCTCAGCCTTGAAACACAGAGCAACAGTCAGGTTTTTGAGAGGAATGGGAAAAATATGAGGACCAGGACGTGATCCTGATTGTATTAGATGGCGAGGCAGGATCTTTAAAAAAAAAAAAGACATGGATGAGGAGATACACATGTACCACATTTACCCACACAGATTCATACCACACACCAATGAGCATAATATCAGGTGCACCTGTGACAATATTTTTAGTTTTGAAGGGCTCCAATGGATACTTTTATTTCATTTTCCACATGCATATTTTTCACTTTTTTTCATTTCTGATCACTTGGGTGGTGAAGTGGCGAGTCGGCCAGGAGTCAGTTGAATTGAGCATCAGAAGAAATTACCAGTATGGAATTCATACAGGTTCATACTGGTGCCAAAATTCGAAGTGCAGTAATTGTCAGTTGAATACCTCAGGTAGCTGAGACAGTTTAACATGTGAATCACTTTCTTAAAGGGTATGGTAAAATTGAAAGGATGCTTTTTGACGATGATCCACTGTCCGAGTTCTACCAAAATATTGCAATGGCACAGCCTTAGAATGTTTAGAACCTCACTTACCATATATATGCACCGCACATGGTGACTCTGCCAATGTCTATGAAGTTAAGACACTTAGCGCATACACTACCAAGGTTGGAAGTCGTGGCTCAAGGAACTTGCCAAGCTGAGTGGCAAATACTATGATGAGGTATTGAAAGAAGTGATGTCTCAGATTGGAAGAGATATTGAAGCCATGTGCCCCACAACTGAAGAATCCTACCACACACAAGTCGACACCACTGTCTCATCTCCACCTGTTCCTAAAGAATGACAGCCTCAAACCTCATTCTTAAATGTCCTTCCAAGCAACAATAGTGCCACTGACCATATTCCTCTCACTAGTCGGGTGGGGGAAGAGCACCATCCCTTGCAGTACATGACATGAACACATCCGACATCCAGAGGGTTGTGGTCGAGCATATTGTATGGGTGTAGGACTCCTAGACCCAATAATTAAACCAATTATGACACATGGCGCACAAACATTGAACTACTCCAAAATGATCCTAGCATGTTTCCCCTGCAAATATCTAGAAAGATCTTTGAGAACTTGCTCCCACTAGCAGCTGATGTAGTTAAGGGCTTACAGCCTGAGTCACACCCCTGTAACTTACCTGCAGCTCCTAGACTCTGCCTTTGAGACTGTGGAAGATGGGAAGGAGCTCTTTGCTCAATTCTTAAACACCTTCCAAGATCCAGGTGAGAAACCATCCACTTACCTTTATCGCCTCCACTTAGCATTAAACTGAGCCACAAAAAGGAGAGGAGTTACATGAGAAGATGTAGACAAGCACCTTCTTAAGCAGTTCTGCAGGGGGTGCTGGGATCACACTCTACTCTCTGTCCTGCAACTTGAACAAAAGAAGAGCAGCCCACCCCAATTCTCAGACCTCTTGCTAATGATTCATTCTGAAGAAGATTGATAGCAAACAAAAACCATTTGTATGAGAAAACATATTGGCACCACAAAGCAAAGAGCTCAGTTGCAGTTCCATGGTGCATATGTTTGTGAGCCAGAGGAGGAACATGAGAGCATTATCAGTACTATTGAGGATCTGAGAAAGCAGGTGGCTAGTCTGCAAAGCCAACTAACTACCAGAGGAAAACCCCCCACCAAGATCAACTAGACAGTACATCTGTAGAGAACGTCATAGCTCAAGCATGTTCCAGCCTACAGGATTTGAAACAGAACCAACCTTTCTGACTCCCCATATGGTTGGTTGGCATCAAGAGTACAGCTTAAGTGACTGTAAGAGGGAAAGAAGCCAACTGTTTGCTCGACTCAGGCTCATAAGGTACCACTGTACCTGGGGTAGTGAAAATGCAAGGCAAGACCCCTCAGGTCATTCCAGCTGGTGAAGCTGTACTGGTGGAGGGATTTGTCCTTGTCAGTGGCCTTCACGATGAGAAATCAGTTGTCATTGAGTATCCATCATCATCTCCTTTGCCAGGTGGTCTGCTAGTTAAAGCTATGGCCTCATAAGCTGCCAGTCATCATAAGCAATGAGCCTGACCATGATGTCATCCCTCCAAAATGTACTATTGCAGAAGTCAGTGCTTACCAGACCATCCTATCCAAAAAACATAGCAAAACCAAGTAATCAGACCCCCCACACACAACTTCCAGAGACTCAGTCATTCCAAGAGCCTACCTTAAATTTCAGTTTCAGCGATTCCACAATCCCACTCAAATGGAAGGAACACATCACTTGGTAGCTCAACAACATGCCTGACGTGTTTGCACATCAAGACCTGGACTTTGGCCAGACAGATAAGGAGAAACATCGCATAAAATTCTCTGATGTAACTCCCTTCAAACTATGTGCCTGACCAATAGTTCCACAGGGCACTGAATTTGTCCGAAGGCACATTCAAGAGCTCCTCAATGCAGGAGTTATCAGGGAATCAGAGTCGCTATTTGTGTCACCCATAGTGGTAGTCCGGAAAAAGAAAGGTTAAGTCTTGTTATGCATCAATTACAGGCATCTAAACCTCCACAGTATTAAAGATGCATACAACCTTCAAGAGCTGGAGGACACATTCTCAGCTCTCATTGGTTCTCTGTTCTCAACCTAAAATCAGGGTACTATCAGATCGAGGCTGAAGAAGCAGACAAACCTAAGACAGCCTTTGTGTGCCCCCTTGGATTCTGGGAGTTCAACAGGATGCCTCAAGGTGTGACTTATGCCCCCTGCACATCCTTAAGACTAATGGAGAAATGTATGGGGGATATGCACTTGAAAGATGCTTTGGTCTTCCTTGACGATGTAATAGTGTTCTCCAGAACCTTA
Organism: Tenebrosternarchus preto; assembly: GCA_025802075.1. NCBI lineage: Eukaryota > Metazoa > Chordata > Actinopteri > Gymnotiformes > Apteronotidae > Tenebrosternarchus > Tenebrosternarchus preto. Next base: position 1,950,940 of record JAOYMR010000016.1, on the reverse strand, counting down.
GAGGAACACGAAGAAAGACTGATGAAGATGCTTACTCACCTCAAAGTGTTTGGGTTGAAGTTATCCCCAGAGAAATGTATCTTTTTCCAGATATCAGTTCGTTGTCTGGGTCATGTAGTCTTCAGAAATGGTGTTCACACTGACCCAGAGAAGATTTCAGGTCTTGGGGGCCTGTCCCCAAGACCCTACGAGAGTTAAAATTCTTTCTCGGGTTTGCTGGGTACTACAGGAGGTTTGTTAAGGATTACTCCAGCATCGTAAAAACTCTCCACAACCTCCAGCTACCCACCTCGCTACAAGAAATCAAAAGCAAAAACACTCAACATAAGACAGAAAACAGATCAACACAATGACCCAAAGGAACCTTCTCAATGTTTGCAGTTGCCATTCCAACACCCAATCAAAAGGCCTGCACAGTAGTAAAATGTCTGTGGGGGATTTTATGGTACATTATAGTATCCCAGAAAACTACATTGTGACCAGGGTCCAGATTTCGAGTCACCCACAAACAGAGAACAATGTCAGGTAGCTGGTATTCACAAGGTTAGGACAACCCTCTCCAACCCTCTTCTGTGTGACGGCTGGAGAGACGGAACAGAGGCAGGTGCTACGAGGAACATGCCTGGGTTTATTAGCAGGGTTGCCAGTGGTGCACAAACAACACACACAAACGTCAAATGAACAGCAAAGAGCGATACAGCAGATAAGTCTGGTTTCACCGGCGAGGCTGTTTAAACAAGAGCTACTTGCATACAAAGAGAACAAAGCATGTAGGCAGATCAGAGGCTGTGATGCAGTTCACAAGCGAGGCCAATGTACAGCAATGAGTCCAGAGCGTTGACGCTCTTAAGTAGTCCCTAACTTAATGAACGACAGGTGCGGTCAATAAGCAGGAGATTGAGAGCGAACGAGGCTTGATTCGCTGGGCGTGGTTTGGGAGCTCAGTATCCGATGAGACGTGACATTCTGATTCTGGCCGTGGTCTTATTACCAGTCCAACCCATGATTCACTGTTATATTACTAAAACTGGTTACACAATCACATGCTAAAAGCCTCAAAGCATTATATTTGAATCTCTCGTGTGTCAGTAATTCAGAAGAATTTTGGTAAAAACAGTAAACAGGAAGTAAACAGGAAGATAATGGTCATGACTGACTACAGTTGATCACAGTTCTCTGTGAGACTCTGGAGATTTAATATAGTTTACCATTTTATGCGGATTCCTTGCTTTAGCTTTTCTAAAATCACTGTGCATGTAAACTGTACAAAACAAACCCCAAATGCTAATGTTTTAATAAATTATACACAGTTTCCTCTGAAGATCATGTTTTGTTTGAACTGCAAGCAATGGCCTATATATAAGCTGCGTTCAAAGGGCCTCAGATGTTTATCTGGTCTCTGAACGAGTCACTGCAAGATGATTGTTTTATATGTAGTCCTGCTGGTAATAACAACAGGTAAGTTGAGTCTTTTTTATAAAAAAGTTTTCGATCTTTGAAAATAACTATTTAATTAATCTACAGCTCACATGTTAACTTTATTTTACTTTCTTTCTACTCTATTTTTCTCCTTTGATGTCTGTAAAAAGATGTAAAGCAAACTTTTTGGGGTGTTTTTTTCCTTTTGAAATCAAAAGTTATTTTTAGTGACAGGTAATACATTACTTTAGTATTGTATTTAGTGTCACTAAAGTGGGAAGCGCTTTACATTTTGCATAGCATGTTAATTATTCATTGGGTTGTTAATAAGTAGGCTTGGTAGTAGACTTTAAAACGTGTATTATGTTATGTTATGTGCCTTATATTAATAATAATAATAATAATAATAATAATACATTTAATTTGTATAGTGCCTTTCTCACACCCAAGGTCACTTTACATAATCTATGAAGCATCCAACAAAGTTAATACAAAAAAGAAAGGCTTAAAAAATATTATTGACAGTATGAAGGAGGTGTTGGAAATGTAGAGAAAAAGAAATAAGTTTTGAGTTTGAGTGATGAGAGCAGATTTTTTAACGTGAGAGAGAATTCTAGCAGTTGAATATTGGCCATATTGAATAGAGCAAATGGTTTTGTTCAGAATGCCGATGAGGACAGAGTTACAATAATCGATACAGGATGAAACAAAGGTGTGAGCATTTCAGCATCTTGTTTGGTGAGCACACAAGCAAGAAACAATAGGTGAAAAAAGCACTCTTAACTAGTGCCCTAATACGGGGTTCAAAGGAAAAAGAAAAATCAAAGAGTAAGGTAATCTGATTACTTACTTTGTGCTTTACATTTTAACCCATTAACTACCAAAGAGTTCTGAAACTTTTGCTGGCTACACAATAATCGCATAAATTCCAAAAATGAAGATAAAGATTATAAATAAGACACTAACTCCCCAGCAGGTGATACAGACTGTTCTACAAGCTCCTGTATTTAGAACTCAGGATGTGTCCATATTGAACTCAAAATTTGCAGATTACATGGTACTTCCCCAGTGCAGCATTCCTGAGAAGACCATTTCTCCACAAACTCCAGTTGTAAATGTCCTAAACTGGTATAGTTATTTTTGGAATTGGTAAGCAATTATTTCATACCAGACCTGTGGTTGTTTGTTGGGATATACCTTGAGATAGACCTACACAGTTTTGAGTGTTTTTAATGTTAAGCCTAATTGGTGTATATCAAACAGCTGCATTGCTTTTAGCACTGAAATTTTTATTCACTTTATTGTGCTTAAGTAGCTCAGTGTTTAGGAAGGCTGTAGATTAATTCTTTTATTTAGTTTCATGTACTTTTATGAATGTACAATTTGATGGATTTATTTTTTGCATTTTAATCCTGAGTAATGGAAACTTTATTGTAGCCACTCGCACTATACATCTCTCAGATAAATAGATGCAGATTGTCTGTTAACAGTTTGAATAAAAATATGTTGCTTACCTATCGTTACTGTGTTCTTAAAAATAGCTTGGTGCTAGGATGCTATTCATTTTGTGTTTTACACATTTTCGATTTTTTTCCCCTAAATTTTAGTTTTAGACAAAATGTAGAATCTGCCACAAAAAATCTAAATTGTGTTTATTACTAAACAAATTAAGTTTAGTAATAAACACAATAGACTTTTACATTTAAGAACATATTACTAAATCCTGAATAAAATGTACTTCTAACATTTTCAGTGTATGATTTTTGCCTATATTTGGACTAAGAAACATACTCTTCAGGATCTAGCAATAGTCTGCCAACATAGAGGGGATTCATTTTCCTTTTCCATACAATACATGCAAGTATACTGGACCAAAAAAAAACAACAACTAAACTGGGGGGGCGGGGCGCGCCCCGAACAAAAAAACAAAAAAAACGAAAAAGTTATATAGATAATGG
>JAOYMR010000016.1:1925986-1947553 GCA_025802075.1 Tenebrosternarchus preto | reverse complement strand
AAAATAGTGGGTTTTCATTTTCATTTTCCATACAATACATTAAATTTTAATGTACAAAAAAAAAAAAACAAATAAAAAACCCCCCCCCCCCCCCCAAAAAAAAAAAAAAAAACAGCTAGGCTGATTAAGAAATTCTGAAAACATTTTTTTTTTCAAAATGCAAAATCATTGTTGACTGGTATTTTTATTATGATTATTATTGTTGCTCACTATCATACATTTTATAAAAAACTAATAATATTTAATAATAATTCTTATACACCCTATATATATAGCTATTTTTAAATTATACAAGTTATGACATTTTCTGTGCTTTACACACCAACTGTCTAATTCACACATAATAGTCATAATACAAAAAAGTTTTTTCTTAATAAAAAATAAATAAGTTGTATTTTATTTTGAGTATTTCTTTTTAGTAGTGTTGTGATGTTTGTGGTCAAAAGAAGTAGTGAGAAACTGGAAACTGGTGAGGAAAATGTGATGTTGCATTTGCAGGAGACCATAGACAAAACGGGTTCCAAAATGAACACAGCACTGGTGGATTTTTAATGTTACACCCTCTGCTGTACCATTCTACCTACCTACCCACCAATTAAGAAATGGCAATAAAAATGCGTGTTATACAAAATTAATAAAATTTGGTATTAGGTGGCTTTAATGTTACACTGCAGCCACAAATTAAGTTTTTTAATAGATTTAAAATCTGTTGGATTAAATGTCTCATATTTTGAGTTATATCATCAAAATACTGCCATAAACCTTTTTCTATTAAAAATATTAACATAGTGTTTCATAATGTTAGAACTAAAATATTTGTGTAGCAGACTATTGCTAATGCTCACATATGTACAGAGGTATAATAACAATAAATACAAATTGATAAAATTAAAAGTTTATCAAAATTAGATTTTTAGTGTAGAAAGTGAGCAGGTATTTATTTCCAAAGTATGAATGTTCACAACAGTACTTCATTACAACTGTGTTTCAGGGGACATGGCTGAGGGGGAAAACTGTAAAACATCGAGAAACAGTGAAAATGTAAAAGATACCAGCAATCGGACATGTAACCCCAGTCCTTGTTGTTGTGCTGTTAAGGATGAACATACACCTGCAATTGCAGGTAAATGTTTCAAAAAGGGCTTCTGAAGTATATACAATGGGTTTAATGCAGTTATTTGGTTTATTAATCATTGCATTATATGAATAACAACAGACAATAAGGTAATAGACAATAACATCTGGCTGGTTAACTACAGTATAAATACAAACACCACCATACCTCCACTACAATACAAGCACCTTTACTTTCCAACTTTAGGGAGTGATGGCTGTCATAGCATTCCTTTCATCGCTGTGTTTACTGTTAACACACTCATTCTGCTGTTAAGTGGAATTATCAACATTGTTCTCTGTAAAAGGCTGAGAAGAAAAGATCAAACCTGCAGAGGTACAATATTTTTACCCCCCCCCCAAAAAAAAAAAAAAAAAGTTTATAAAAACAAAAATGTATATATTATGATGTTTGTGGTTTTCTATAGATAAATAATCATAACTTGTCACTTACTATTGGACAGTAATGATCAAACTGTTTAATAATTGACTTATTTCCATGGACTTGTAAATTCATTTTCTTCTTTTCACAGCGCAAAGAATTTTGAAGCATACAATTTCTGGTGAATCCCGACTAAGCAAATTGGTCGAAGAGGTCAGTTACATAACTGGATATCAGATCATGATAGTCCATGCTTCCACTGATACTGCAGTACAAGTGTTTAGAATATAGAATAGAATAAGAGTTATTGGTGAATTTGAAGAGTGTTTTTATAAACTTAAAAAAAGTACTTAGAAAATAGTTTAATAAATTCAGAATGTTAGTTTGACCAGTTAGAGCAAATGTATTCTCAATACATTTTTAAAATTTTAATATACAAAATCTTTCCAAACAACAAATGCACTATCACTTTGCAGGCCAGTGATGAAGATCTAAACTACACTACCTTGCAATTCCCCGAGGATAGTGATGATAATCGGAGAGATCAGAGAAAGAATGAAGACGGAACATTATACTCCAGTCTGAAATGTCAACATCCAAACAATGCATGACTCTTAAACATTCAAATTCCTTAGCTGGATTGTTTTTAGAAATTGCCTTTGTGTGTATTATGTTACTCCGTTTATGAGAAGACTTTAAAAAAACACCCCATCCCCACGCCCAGTGGTCCTGTGATTACAAACTGAGCACCAATGAAGTAATGGAAGACTCTAATGCATTTTCTCTGGTGACCATATACACCCCACACCTTCCCATTCAAGCTGTAGGTTAACCTCTGGTTCAAGAATTCTTATTCTCATTTATTCCACACTATGCTGTACATATATGTGGTCTCACATCTATGAAGGAGGCTATGTCACAATGGCTAGCGGTTATTCAGTATAGTGTGAGTTCCTGTTGCTGTGATACCGGATTGTTGTTCTATGGTGGCAGGTGATACCTGTATGGGGTCACTTTTGAGTGGTCAGTAGTGGCAAACTATGTTCTTAAGATAAGACTGAAGGAATTCTGAGGTGAGGGTGGAGAGGGGTATAGGGTTTTCTGGAAGAGAGTTGAAGTAGTGCTAAGACTGGATGTGAAACAGAACTAGTGGACCTAAGAGTTTAGGACAAATTTCTTTTCTGAGTCTGCTCCCTTTCTCTACTTCTCTCTGTTTTACTTTACCACTCGCTCCCTTTCTCTTTTTAATCCATGTATTCTATAATGTTCAGGTATCTATCACGAACCTATCAAACCAGGGACCACACCCACTCCAGTGCACTCACCCCTTCATCACCTGATTATTAAACACACCTGTCACCTATTACTTTTGCACCCACGGGCAAATACTTAAAGCCTACAGGTCCCGCATTTCATTGCTGCACGTTTTCCGAGGCCAGCTCAAGATATGCATCGAGTGTTTCTACGCGTTTCATCTAAAGGACAATTTGCTTTCTTTCGCCTCGTTCAAAGTTTAACTATGAACTGTCAGCATGAACGTGCTTCAAGTCTAGTGTTATTGTGTTGCTATGGAGAATAAAGCTCCTTTCGCCACAACTCCACCTTCTGCTCCCTCCTTGCTGCCATTGCACATTAGTATATGCATGTTCAATTTTGTCTACATTAGTATAACTATCCTGGTCCCTTGTCAAACAGATTTTTAATGAACGACTTCAATAAACAAAAAAGTAAAAGAAAAATTGTAAAGTATTATAATGTGATGTGTTTATGCTGTTCCTGCAGTTAGAGTCTTAACTGTAATGACAACTTCTGTACGTTTATGGGCTTCTTATGCGGTAATTTCAGTTAAAATGCCTTTGATGTGTTCAGCCAATCACATCTTAGACTGCTGTTTGATCATGGGTGATGCATTATTCCACCAATCAGGTCCAATATGAAGTATATTCATGAGAGTCATACAATTCTTCAGCTCATCAGACTTCTTTTTCAAATTATCAGGAAAGAACTCAAAAAGATTATCTACCCATCTACTTCTATACTTTCTTGTCTAATACTGTCTGGTAAGCAACTTTATATATAATCTTGTATAAAATAATGTTTTCAGGTGGAATACAACTAATTATAAAAGTAATACCTTTGTTTTTAAATCAGGTGGAGTCAGTGTTTCATGTATAACTCAACACAGAGCTCTTCAAGCAAGCAGTCTATAATGAGTTACTTGCCTAAGACAGACTTCAGCACAATGATGCGGTACAAGCAGGTGCTTGGCATGATGCCTGAATTCATGGCAAAATTTTATAATTATCTTAGTGTAATTATATATTTGGATGGATTTAAGAATGAACGCTTCAGTGCTTCAACAAGGCAAGGAATTTTTCTGCAACAAAAAATGAGGATACAGCTATGTATTTATGTGGCGTGGTAACTTTAAATGAGTTGCGATTTGGGCCAGGAACCTTTTTGATGATAAAAGGTAAACTACGGTTCTACAGAAGCCTATTGTAGAGTTAGTCTACACAGGAAATAATGTCAGTCTTCAGTGCACTGTTGAGGTCGGAGAGCCAAACTGTGCTGAACCACACAGTGTCTGCTGGGTCAGACATGGTTCAGGAGAATCTCATCCAAGAATCATTTACACTCATGGAGACAGCAGTCATCAGTGTAAGAAGAGCTCTGACACTGGATCTCCTACACAGAGCTGTGTGTATGAGCTCCCCAAGAGGAACCTCAGCCTCTCTGTTGCTGGAACTTACTACTGAGCTGTGGCTACTTGTGATGTAATATTATTTGGGAATGGAACTAAACTGAAAGTTGCAGGTAAAACACTTTGTAAGTCGCTCTGGATAAGAGCGCCTGCCAAATGCCAGAAATGTAAATGTAAAGTGTTTGTGAGTTTTATTTTCTTGTTCATTTTATTATTTAAATTTTTTTTTCTGAATTACACCAACATACAAAAATTACTAGAAACTGGATAGAATAAATGGCTACAAGAAATCATGTTTCATTCACCTCTGACCATTCCCTATAGATCAATAGATTTTGTAGAGAAATGTATCATTGCTATTATATTCTTATATAAGTTTTACTATATATGTAATCATTAATCAACTCTGTCTATTCACTTAACATGGTGTTTAAATCTTGTAAGTTTTGTTTGCAGTGCTAGTGAAAAGAAAAAAATTCATTTATTCAAAATGTATTCTAATAGATCATAAATTAATCAGATTTTTTTAAATTCTGGGTTGTTAGATATAAGCACATTGTAATAGTTTTATCACAATTCTTTTTAGACTTTGATAATGGTTATCTAACAAATATTTTTGCAGATGATAACTTCATGAAGAATATCAGTCCTTTGTTTCTCTTACTGGTCTCCACAAAACATAATTTCAGTATTATTAATTATCATAACTATGGTTAGTCAATGTAAAAGGTAAAAGGTGAGTTCTTTAATATTGGGTTTTATATTGCTTCATTTTTTTTCCCTTTTGTGGTATATTTCATATTTCTACTTGAATTACATTCAATATTTTGTTGATCTACTATTGCTGTTAAAGGTTCTCTGAACTCTGAGACATCTTTGGGCACTCATGTAAGTCAGACTATGTAAACTTATTTGAAAGAAAAAGTGAGTGGGAGTTTCACATTAGCAAAACATTTATGGTTGACATACAACTAAAGATAATCTTTAGGTTTAATTATGATTGAAGAGGCTCAGCTAGAAGCATGCAGTAAAACCTGTTAAATATAGTCTTCCTCTGTAGGTTGAGTGTGAGGAAGCTTTGAACTATGCAGCACCGGTTTTTGCCAGACCACTATCCTCCAGAGGCACTCGAAGACAACAAATGTCTAAAGACCTCCCAGGTCAGATATGAGCACTAGGCTGGTGTTGCAATAAAGCTTAAAGAATTATCTTCTCCTTGTTGTTGTTTGCTGACAAATTTTGTCCATTCTTCTAATCCAGTGTGTTTTGCGTATTACATATAATATTTCAACATGCTATAAAGAAAAAAAATCATAAAATTAAAATTAAATAAAGTTTTTGTGACAGGGCGACCAAAGAGATGGAAGCAGGAGGTGAGGGTAGCAGAGCTACGTCTTTACTATCCATAATTAAACAAATGTGCTAAATTAATAACAGGGTGATTGGGACCGTGGGAGTGTTTTGTTGCCTTGACGTGATGGAGTGGGCGTGTCCTTAGTGTTGCGGGACTGGCCTCCCGTGACAGTTGACATCTACAAACATCCTTTGAGTTTGAGTACAAGTCTTTGTTAGTACTATATGCAATAACCTTTTGACTTTAGTCAGATAATTTCTAGCACTGCATGAAACCTGTATGTACCTAATCACTGTGTTATCATTGCTATATGGAACTTTTTTTATTATTATGAAGGCTCTTGGCAGTAGTTATGGCTTCACCATTTCTGCCCTTATCTCTATTGCATCTCCTTTATCCTGTGTACTTCTCACACTTTGTTGACTTGGGTTATGGTTACAGTTACGTCACTACAGGAATACCGCTAAACTGTCCAATGGCAAGCTGGACACCTGCACGGTAACACTTGGGCTGCATCTCAGCCTCAGGTTGAGTTAGCACTGCAAAAATGCTGAAGTGGCTACAGCAGACATGCTACTGCCTATGTGCACTATGTGCACTGCTGCACCTGGACTGTCATAGACTTCATGATGTGGCCAAGGCAACGTTATCCTGGACCAGAGATACAGTATTCATTAGAATATCCACTGATACTACAATATATACTGTATAAACAAAAATATGGGGGGATTTTATGTATTACATGTTATGACAATCCATTCTAAATTGATGGGGTTAATATGGAGTTGTAGCTATAAGAGTTTCCACTCTTCAGGAAAAGCTTTGTAAACTATTTTGGAGTGTGTCTGTTGAAATGTTTGTGTATTCACCCAGAAGAGCTGAATCAGACACTGATGTTAGAGTGGCATGCAGTCCTGTTCCCACTAAGTTGGAAACATACAGTTGTCCAAAATATCTTGTTATGCTGAAGCATTAAGTCTTACCTACACTAGAAGCTATAGTGGTTACATTGTTACCACTTCATAAATGGGAGGTGTGGTGTGGGAGTGGGTGTGTTTGTGTGTCTGGGTGCCTGGCACAATGTGACACTAGCACACTTTGTCAGGCCCCAATGGACATCAAGTATGGACCAATGGACTTTTTTTTATGACAATGGTCCACTTCAGCAAGAATATTGGTGTGAATTTTTTTTTAATTCTACTTAGATGTACTAGTTTTGGTTTTTGCCCTGTGAATATGTGGTAACTTGACCTTTTTCTTTCCATGTGTAAAAACACATGACCATGAATGTGTGAAATGGGTTGGCGTCTAACATAAGGTGCAGCCTTAAGCAATTGTGTTTTGTAATAAGAGCAAAAGCACAGAAGGCAAGCAAATGTGTATTTTTGCAGTTATTAACAAAATTATTAAACATTTTACTGAAATATAGTTCAGTGGTCTTTAGTTTGGGCAGCTTTTGCTATGTGATCTAAAGATTATTACTTCATGTGGTTGTCTGTAGTATAGTTTGTACCATTCTATGAATGGTGACAAAAATCTCATGCACACCATTATCATGTGTCAAGGTATTGAATTACGTCATATGTCATGTAATTTAATGCAATGTTTTAATGTAACTTCATACCAGTAACACAAGACAGGTGTCTTGACATCTTAAAGGCAAACTAAACCACAATGATACATAATTATCGGAGCGGGATCTACTTTAGTTTTTATACATTTTATTTATTGAGAGAAATTTTGAATCATATGTAACATTTCATGTTCGTGTGCAATAACAAAGTCACAGACGTTTTTCTGTATTTATTCTTGTTACAACAAAATATGTGAATAAATTTGTTTATGAAAAGGAAAGGCACAAACTTGACAAACTTCACATTTTTTTCTTTAGATTCCTTTAGATTTCTATCTTTACATTTCAGCCCTTTAGATTTCTTTGAATCAAAAGTACTATTTTGCTTTCTCAGATATGACAAATATTTTTAAAGAGCACATGTTTGTTTTACACATTGAAAGTAATTTGAGTTGATAAATTGGCAAGCTTTATTCCCATTATTAGCTTGCTTTCACAGAAGAACAGTTTCTGAAAAACTAATTTTTGATGTTTTCTATCAGGCAGTCATGACATTCAGTAAATCCTTTGACAATCATGCAATGATGTCATTACAACAAAGAGAAATTCAGACTTAAAGTTGATATATTTTCTGAGTGTTCAGTTATCTTGGTTATAGAAAATTTGGTAGCATACTCTAGCAACTGTAGAATATGTGATAATGACCATTATCACATAAATGATCACAAAAACAAATTAGAAATCTTGTTATTGCTTAATGCATGTGGCTCATGTTGCTCTTAAATCATACCTTTCTATAACATGTATTAGAGGAAGTTCCTTCAGAAGACACTCCACAAATGAAAATGTCTACTATTTTGTTTAATGGTGTGCAAGGTAATAGAGCAGGAAAATAATGAAAGTTAGCAGAAGAACAGCTGATCTTACAAAGGACAGAATGACGAACAGCTTCGCCTGATTATAGTCATCTTCTGCAGAAACACAGAAACACAAATTATGAAATAAATAGCTCATAATATTTATATACATTTAATACATAATAAGTGCATGGGTGACTGAATACCTTACATTGTGACATTATATATGCAGTTTGCTTTACATTGCATACTGAATCAGTTTCATCATATAACATATTCATTCATTCTTTAAAGAACTGGTTTACCTTTGAAGTCTAATTTAGTTCCATTCCCAAAGAATATCTCTCCACAAGCAGCTACAGCACAGTAGTAAGTTCCAGCATCAGAGAGGCTGAGGTTCCTCTTGGGGAGCTCATACACACAGCTCTGTGTAGAAGATCCAGTCTCAGAGCTCTTCTTACACTGACCACTGCTGTCTCCATACGTGTAAATGATTCCGGGATGAGATTCTCCTGAGCCATGTCTGAACCAGTAGACACTGTGTTCTCCAGCACAGCTCCCATTGAGGACTGTACACTGCAGAGTCACTGAGTCTCCTGGATGAACAGGATTGAACACAAACTGCTGCAGAAGTGTGGGGCTCTCTGATGACCCATCTTGAGAGAGAGCGGGACAGAGAGAGAGAGAGAATATATGCATTGAGAGTAGAGTATATAGCTGCATACTCTTTATAAAATATATTTTTTAATTTTTACATTTCATCAATGTCTACTCCTCAAATATTTTATAATTTAAAATGAACAGTATGGTATTCATGTGTGTTGTTGACTGAATGATAATAAATATGCAAACTTTTAACAGTAAATGTTGTTTTACAGAGAAAAAATCCTTTAATTGGCCATTTAGACCATCATTGCTCTCTCTTGCACATATACAAAAAAAGGTTCTTACCATTTACTAATAGAAGAGTGCCTTGCCCAAATGTTATATCATAAAGAAATGTCATAGCACAATAGTATATGGCTGAATCTAAAAGATCTGTTTTTGAGATGATAAGATTAAAACTGTTGTGCCCTATTGCTGATTTAAAGCGACCAGTCTTTTCAAAGCCGTTGTAGAATATTCCAGGCTGGTCCTGATATGATGTAGCAATTACAAGAGGCCTCTCTCCAAAACTATGTTTGATCCATACTATACTAGTTCGACTTTCTTTTGAACATTTACAAGTTAGGGTAACATTGCCTCCGATTTCAACTGCCATTAGTGGTACCTGCCGAACCATATCTTCACAGTGGGTTTGACCTGGAGGAGCATAAAATAAAGACATTCATTTGAAAAAGAATAAAATTGTTAAATTGCTGTAATAACACTAACCCTCTCTACATTTTTACATTTGTATAAAATCTGTAATAGCCAAGGTTTGTAAAATGTTTCACTACAAAACACACTTTTAGTCCACTTACACATCAATAGGTACAGCATGAGGAAAAAGTAACCGATCATGTTTTTAGAAGATTTGACCTGGCTCAGTGAAGTCCATCAGGTTAAAGGGAAAATAGAGGAATGCCAGTGCATGAAATCAACATTTTGAGAATCTGGTCATAAAACCTGTACTTACAAGGAAAAGCCACAGTTATGAAGAAATGAACACCGGATATCTTCGTTCACGTGGGGAACAAAAAAAAAAAAACCTCACACACTATGTTAAAGAAAGCCATAGGTTAGCTGACAGAACAATTCATTAAATAGGTCAAACCACCATTTCTAATTTCAGTGCAATTTTTTTGTTGTTGTTGCTTAGACAAAGTCAGAAGAAATTAATATGAATCTAAACTTTATTTATTTTCTTGGACTTTGGTCAACTCCTAGACTACACTGATAAAAACTGTTAAAAAATGGAGAAAATTTACAATGGAGCAGAAACAGATGCAGCTTTTGGACAATGTTGCACTTGTGTGTGCAGTGGTTTGTTCTGAAAATACAAAGATATATGTCTCAATATCTTTTAACTATCTCAATATCTCTTAACTATCTGCCAGAGATGTTCCTGTTCCCACTTTGCTGCTTTTTGTTTGGTGGAGGAGAGCTTTCCCATTGGTTATTGACATTCTCGTGTTACTATTTGTTGCATGAGGCAAGACTAAAAAACCCATTATAATATTAAACAGTTCATTTTATTGGAATGTCATGGCGTTAAGGAAAGGACTTTACACCAAAGGAGAACTGGACCACCAGGGTTGGGATAGCGGTAAGACAGACCGGACTGTCTTTCTTCCCACAGAGTCTACAGTATTATTGGCTAGAAGCAACTGGACTGTTACTGGCTGAACTGTTCATGTGAGGGGTCAAACATTCATGCTTGGAGGAGTCGCTGCTCCACATGTCTTCCTCCTTCTCCAGAGGAGCAGTTCCCACCTGGGGCAAACCTGTCTTGTACCGGCCCCGTACCTCCCCAGTAGTGCAGGCCACCCAGCGCTCTTCCCAGCTCAGTGCTATATCTCCCGTCAGGCCTGTCCATCCCAAAGAGGAATCTCTGGGCAAACTCTTCTACTGAGAAAAAGGCACAAGTGCATCAAGGAAAGACTAACAAGGAATAGGTGGATGCATCCGGGCAGGAAACTGGCACGAGCAGGGGGTGGAGCCAGGGAGATTATGTCTGTGACAGTGAAAATACTTGAAGACTTGTTTGGTGTAAGACCAGCATTATCTAAATGAATGCTCTGAAGAAATGTATCAACTTTTTATACATGTATTTAAATACATTCAGATTTTTAAGGTAAAAAAACATGGTCTGCCTCATATATCATGGTTTCCCCTTTATTTCTATATTTTAGCTAATTTGACCCAATTACCTGTGACCTATGACCTCTTCCAACCCTTCCACACACTCTTACTATATTTTGATCAGGTTCCCCCTCATAAATGTCCATGTAATTGTTTAAGCAATAGATCTGTCAACGCTAAATTAAAAAAAAATAAAAGCTAGGTTTAGTGAGTTGTTTGAAGATATGCTGCGCTGAGACAAACAGAAACACGGGATGACTTCATTGTAATTGATTGATGGATATAGAAGAAAACAAAGTCAGGCCACTGTTTTAATCAATTGTATTGACATATAGAAAGAAACCTCTGTACACCTACACGATATACATACATAAGTAGTTAATGAATTTCTAATACTTAAATCAGTGCTATAACATGGATTAAATGAAAACAACATATTTTGGTAAAAGGTTGATCACTGCTGGTGGTGTGATTCATCTGGAGACATTTGACTGTCCAGCTGGGGTGTGTCTTTGCCTGGTAGACTTTAGAAAGTCTTCTACAAATGACTTCTTATTATATTTCACCTTTGGTTTGTGCACCAGTATATAGCAATCATGGCAGCACTTAACAGCAGAATTGAAGTTCTCATTATAGAAAGAAAAACTAGGTTTTGCATATGGTCAGAGCAAACCATACCTGAAAAAGTATTACAGGAGGAGTGTTAATTATGTTATGGGATATTTATTTTTATAAGTATAAAGTGTTATTTAAAAAATGACTGATAGAACTCACCTGTACTGCTCACATTCACTGTAGTTCCATTTCCAAACAATATCTTCCCACACATGACCACAGCACAGTAGTAAGTTCCAGCATCAGAGATGCTGAGGTTCCTCTTGGGGAGCTCATACACACAGCTCTGTGTAGGAGAACCAGTCTCAGAGCTCTTCTTACACTGATCACTGCTGTCTCCATGAGTGTAAATGATTCCTGGATGAGATTTTCCTGAGCCATGTCTGAACCAGTACACACTGTGTTCTCCAACACAGCTCCTAGTGAGGACTGTACACTGCAGAGTCACTGAGTCTCCTGGGTGAACTTCCTCTAATACACGCTGCTGGAGAACAGACAGGCCATGGTACTCTGAAGCTAAATAAATGGCATGGTTATTTATGGATTTTCCAGTAACCTTACACCCAAAATGTTTTTAACACAAATTCCCTAATCAAATAATGTAAACAGTAAAAAAAGGCAGAAAAAAGTACACTTTTTAAATTATGAATGTAGTTAACCTTAAGTAAAATCAAAGTTACCTTGTACAAGCAGCTCTGTTCCTTCCCCAAACTCCACTATATTGGAATGAGCACTTCCACAGAAATATGTAGCAGAGTCAGACAGCTGCAACTCTCTTATCTTCAGATAAGTCATATTGTTCTTAGTCACCATGCTGAAACGAACATCGTTCTTGAATTCATTATAATATGTGGCCTTCCCATCGTATTTGTAGATGGTAGAGATGAGTTCAGGCTTTTGTCCGAGTTTATGTCTGTACCATGAGTAATGCATAGCTATATTACTCTGGTAAATGCAAGTAATTGTAACATTGGCTCCTTCCTTAGCAAACACTACAGCACAATCTCGAGGAAGACTGTTTTGCATTTTTACAAGCCCTAGAAAAAAAGCATAAACAAATCAAATGATTATCAGCGTAAACAATGTTATCTAAGTACATTCACATAATATGACTTACTGATTATGCAAAGGAATAAAATTAATCCACTGGTCAGCATTCTTCTCAGCTTCTTCTTCACATACTTTTGTTTAAATCACAAGAGAAGAGCACAAGGAACAGAATGAAAAAAAAAACATTGTGCTGAGTAAGTAGAATATCTGAAAAGTGCTGACTGAGAGGTGAGACAAGAGTGTGATGCCAGATCTGTTATTGTAATGTGATTTGCGTCACTAGCACACTTGATCTGAAATATTGTAAACCATGGAGTAATTATAATAATAAAGAGAACTTTGTGTTTATAATGTGCCTTTCTGATGCATTGAAAAGGGGATTTCTGTATTTTTTACACCACAATAAAACTGGACCATTTAGGTGTGAGTGTTAGCTGTGGTTTTTGTTCTCCGGATATGGCATGAACCTGACCTTCTTCAGTTCCAAATAACTTTAAACTATTGAAGTTGTGCAGGAAAATGATCATGTGACCATGAATGTGTGAAAAGGGCTGGTATTTAACCTAAAACCTTCACCAAGTAATTCTGTTTTGTTAAAAAACTGCCTTGTACCATTTTTGCAGAACTAACAGATATTTTTTGCAGGTTAGTTTGGAGGTCCTTTGATGTGTTTATATATAGTAATGTTTTGGTTTAAAACAGTTCATTATTCCATGTTGATGTCTGTGGTCATACATAAGACAATAAATCAGTAGTTTCACTCTAATTTTAGCTTTGCATTGTGCTATACATTTTGGGACCCAATTATCAGATTTTATGCTTTTACCTGTGATCTATTGTTCACTGCATACTATTTTGATAGGAAGGGTGTCTGTTCACACCTTAAAAGTTCAAAAAGTAGACACAGATCCAATACACACAGATTCAAAAGTAGATTGGCAGTACCCATTTTGGGGAAGTTTATGGGTGAATTTAGCATGGGGTGTCATGAATTTCACTGGAATTTTTTTTTTTTTGAAATAGCACTTCATTCATCACTTGGTTGTTACTCTTCGCAGGCCCCCTACTGGTGACCACCTGTACGGCAGCAGCTATGACGTGGACTGTTCGGTTTCCTTTCGTGGACTTTTCGGTTTCTTTACATGGACTGTTCGGTTTTGTTGTCCATTAAACCTTTCAGTGAGTTTCCTTTGCTTTTTTGTGTCTAGCAGGTTCTTCATTGATGACATTGGAAGGGTATCTAAGATGGCATATCAGAGTTTTCTTTTTTCTCATCAGAAAGGTACCTGCAAAGATGATCAAGTTTATGCCATTGCAAGAGCATCTATATGGCACTGTATCAAAATGTCCCCACTGGAGAGGCATTCATTTTCAGTCATGTTGAGTACACTCTTTACAGCACTGCATCACATTTTATCCCCTGGATGGGAACCATTTTTCCATTAGAAGAGCAGCTAATTGGGCCCTTCATTATGAATACCTGTAGGAGTATCTCATACAGCACTGCTTAAGTAATATCCTGCCCAGCACAAATGTCTTATAGCTGGTTTATGGCCTTGGATTGACAAGGCTGAAAGGCAGATGTCAGACGTTGCTCTTGCCCTCTGACCCTCGACTGACCCTCTTGCCCTCATGTTTTTCGTAAATTTCTTCAAAAACCATATTGATATTTTTGTGTCCTTGCACAGCTTTAATATTTTTAATAATCTTTGATTTTGATTTTATACTAGGGTCTTGTTGATGTGCTGGTATGAATGATTAACAGTGACTATGCAAGTCTGATTACTTTCAAAGCAGAGAAATCAGTTTCAATAAGAGCAAAGTTAACTTTTTTTTTAGTTAATAGTGTATTTTTCCTGGAAAGAGATGCAATTATTGAATTCATCTTGAACTTTTGAAAAACTAAAAAAAGCATCAAAACACATTAACACAGGCACCTAACCAGGTAAACAGTAAAGAAAAAAAAGAATATAGGTGAAATAAGTTATGGTACGCCAGTCACCTAGCAGTGGGGATGTGCCCAGACACACACACACACACACACACACACACACACACACAATGCACCTGACCCACAATCACCCAATTATTAGTTCATCACTATCACCTGTTTCTTGTTTTTGAATGGAGAATAAACATTCTCAGTGGTTTCTTGTCTCTCACACTGAGAACAGCACATCAAGTGATTTTCTTCACCTTTATGTTTATAATACTTGCCCCATTTTGGACCCATATACATGCTTTTAAGTTGTTTTCTGTTCAGTTATATGTATACAATGTGCTGAAACTTTTGTCTGTGGTAATGCATTTTTCTATACAGTTCTATACAGAACATAACAGACATTATGATGTCATTATTCTGATTTAAACATTATTTAGTCTCCATTGTTGAGTATCTTACTGTACACTTTGGGATATAGGCAACAGCAGAAGTGGTCAACCGCAAAATCTGCTTCACTAAATGCTGCAGTCTTGTTAAAAACATGTAGAGTGCAACACAAACACCTCCACCCACCTGAACTTAAATATTTCCATTGGAGTCTCATGGAAAGGCTGACAATTTTAACAATCTTGAATAAACATGCAACTAATCTATTTTTCTTCTGTTAAGTCACGTTTGTATATATCAGTGATGCATATCACAAATACATAGTTCTTTGCGAATCTCCTTCCATGGTTTTCAAATGTTTCAAACCCTTACGTTCGTCATGAGTTATTTTTAGACAGTCTTTGTCACACCTTTCCACTGTTTTTCACTCTGTTCTTCTTACATGTGTGCTACAAGCTATGAAAGCTGAAAAAATGCTGATCACTGGATTCATTTTACTCCTTTCTTCAGTTAGTAAGTAAATACATTATGTATTTTAACTTGTAATATGTGTCACACCTTTTACAGAGTTACCTAGTTGTTTGTTTTGTATTTCTTTCCAGATCACGTCAGACAACATCAACACAACACTGGAGTATATGTTAATGAAGGAGATAATATCACAATGACTTGCCTTTATCAAAGTGTTGTGGACATGCATTCTTCTTGGTACAAGAATAAATTTAGTCAGAAGCTTGAACTCATTGCCACAATGTACAAATTTGACAAGCACGCTACATTCCATGATGGATTCAAGAATAATGCTCGTTTTACTGTCGTTAATGGAAAGGATAGAAATGAGCTGGTGATAACAGACCTAGAGGTCTCTGACTCTGCTATATATTACTGTGGAAATGCTAATTCCAACATAATAACATTTGGAGAAGGAACAAAGTTGACTGTAATGGGTATATTTTGTTTATATTTACTTTCAATGAATATAAATACAGTATTTTGCCTTATAATCATGTTTGCATATTCTTTTCATGTTTAACTGATTTTTTTTAGCCTCACAGAACTACAGCCTCTATGTTCACCAGCAGCCTGTACAGGTGGCAGTTCACCAAGGAGACCCTGCAACTCTACAGTGTACAATCCTCACTGAAAGCTGTGATGGAGAACACAGTGTCTACTGGTTCAGACATGGCTCAGGAGAATCTCATCCAGGAATCATTTACACTCATGGAGACCGCAATAATCAGTGTAAGAAGAACTCAGAGGCTGGCCCTCCTACACAGAGCTGTGTGTATGAGCTCCCCAAGAGGAACCTCAGCCTTTCTGATGCTGGAACTTATTACTGTGCTGTGGCTGCATGTGGAGAGATCATTTTTGGAAATGGAACTAAATTGGATATAAAAGGTAAATTCATTCACTTACATATTACCAAGTTTAACTCATCAAAGTTGTCCTACATGTTTAACTCATCAAAGTTGTCCTACAACTCAAATGACTTCATGCTTTTGAAATGTGTTCTATATTGCTTGTATAATGCAAAATATTTTGTATTTTTATATATCAGACAGTTGTGCATTTTGGAAATCAACTGTACTTGCTTTGGCAGCATCAAACATTATCTGTGTGAGTGTGATTGTTATACTTGGAAGGCTGTTGTGCAAGTACCATCAAAAAAGTAAGGTTTAAACTTCAAATTGAATAAAGCTAATTTTATTTGCATCCCAGACTTGCTAAAGTTAGAAACATAAATTGTTCTTGCTCTTGTTTTCATTAGGTGCTGTTCATACAACTTGGCCGAATCAGGTAAAAAATTATTTTCTGTGAGTTTTGCATTTAAATTAATTAACTTATTTAGTGTTATTATTTAGTATTATGTAACACTTTTTTCAAAAAGTTCTTTAAGTAAGTTCTGATATTCCTAATGGTCAATTACCTTTAAAATTAGGTACAAACTAGGGTTATTTCTGAACTAGACAGCTGCAGTCTATTTGAATTTTTTGGATTTTTTGAATCTATATTGTTCTGACTGTACCTGAACGTAAATGAACATACTGCAGCAAAACAGTATGCATTTATACATTTTGTTGTTTCTTACTTAATGTACACGTAATTAAGTATTTACATTACATAACATTACATTGAGCTGTAATGACAATATGCTCATTAGACATTTGATCAATTGTGATAATATTAATCATTATACATTTCAAATGCACACACAGTGATCTTTGTGTTTCTTCTTTATTCATATCATTATCAGGCTAAGGACAAAGACGCTGTGAATTATGCATCATTAAGTTTTGGTCCAAGACCACTTACCTCCAGAAGAATTGTAGAATAAACAAATCACTCATTGTATTAACACAGAAAAATATACCAGCAAGACTGAAAACTAACTTTTGGTTGGGGGAAGGGGTTGCTGGAAACGGAATTTAAATATGTGTTCATGTACTTAAGCAAACTTTAAAAAGTATTTTACTCCATATTGAAAATTGTATCTCAGTTAAAAGCTTTCCTTCTAAAGCTTCTTTCTTTCTTACTCTTTGGTAAATGTTGAATCCCAGCAATAGAGAAATTTGGTATTCAAACAGAAATGATGAAAAGTAAAAATGACTCCATAACATTTTTCAGTAAATGTCTAGCATACTAGTGTAACATTGTTCTGTAATATATGTTCATGATATATGAGTTCAGTAGCACATCAGTATCCAGTAATAAGGAATGAAGACAATGTTGAAAGGTAATCTACAAGAGACAGATACCACATGGAACAGGCTAGTAATAAGCAGGGAAAGAAACTGCTCATGACACACCAGAATTCTGTTCCAAAGGAGAAAGTCAAGACAGAACAGGATCCTGGCTCAGATTTTAAAATTTCTTTATTATGATGGCAATCCACATGCAGATTTTCAAACACCATGCACATGAACTGTTCTGTCCAGCCCGCAAGCATTCAACCAATGGGAATATCGTGGTGTGGAAGGATCACTTGAATCTTAGTTGGAAAACTAAATAAAAATTATATAATGGTATTCTATAAAGTAATAGAAGTGCAACTTCAATTACTTTACTTATTATACTTAAAAATGCTTAGGTTTAACCTGGCCTGTATGTGGTATGTTGGACATTTAAATTCATTTCATAGCATTCAAAACCAAACCTTTATTGAGCTTTAATGTTTGTTAAAGTATCTACCAGGAAAAAACTAAAGTGTGAATTATCTGGCATGTTTGCTTTTCATGGGAAATGTGAACGTCAAAGCTCTTTGGAGAACCTCAAAGCTCTTTGGAGAACCTCAAAGCTCCTCAAAAGTGGAAATGGTTGATGCCATGTCACATCTAGTTAAAGTGGTGCCCCACCTACACTGTTTTGTGGTTTTGCACATCCTTTCAAAACAAATCAAATAAAATGTATTTATATAGCGCATTTTTACAACAGATGTTGCGTCAATGCTTTACAGGTGTCCGAGGAGCCCAGGAGGAGGTCCTCCATTTTATCACCATTAAGGTGGAGGAAATTTTATGACATCCAATTGTTCACATCTCTTACTCAGGCTTCAGTTTTCTCTAGCCTGGGTCTGTCATCAGGTTTAGTTGATATGTATAGCTGGGTATCATCTGCTTAGCAGTGGAAGTTGACACCATGCTTGCTTATAACAGTACCCAGTGGTAACATATACTAGCTTATACTGTATAATGTGAATAATAATGGTCCTAAGATGGATTAACTGGGGTTCAAACATATACACTCATTGTATTTTTTTCAAATGTTAGATCAGTACACAGGAAGATCAAACCATTTTTTGAAGAAGGGGGTGAGGAAAGCATCTAAAGGAAACAATACGCAGATGAACAGAAATTATCATGGAAGACATAGTCAGGTATTACTTACACGTATAATAACAATGACAATAAACAAAATCTATTTATTTCCAAGGTTATTGAAGTGCCCCACTATCCATGGAGAAGCCTGGGGTAGTCATGTCCCCCATTACTGACCATCCAATACCTCTACCTTTACCTTCTGTTCTGACCACACTGTGCTCTGCTGGCTCCACTGCATGAAACATGCTAATGGGGAAATGGAAAAAAAAAAAATTCTTCTCGAGGCAAAGCTAATGAATAGAACTGGATAGCTAAGCTAACTACTCAGTTACATACATGTTGACCATCATATGTAACATTCTTCTTTTAAATTCTGAGTGTGTATCTGAATTCAAAGCAAAACATCCAAGCACCATCTATTTTCCATGGTTCATTAAAAAAAAATCTCTGCATTTAAAATACACAGGAAAACATGACATACCAAATGTTAATCCTTATCTTCATATTTGTCACAACATTGATGTCAGCTTGTGGCTTGACGTGACATGACAAAATGCAACACACTGGTGCTGGCTTTCATAGAAATGAACGAGAGGTGGAGAAAATCGCCTCACTTCACCACAATGCAAAAGTATCATAATATGAGTGTTATTCCCTGCCATCTACTGGAGATCTTTCAGTTTGCAGCCACACCACATCTGGTTAATGTTTTCTTTAAATAGCAAATATATATATTAGAGAGGATGTTGAAAATGTGTTGTGAAAAGTTTTTTCTGTTCTGAATTCTGTTCATGTATATTTTAGTGTTTATTTAGCTGTAACCACTTTCTAGATAACACAGACATGGTTCAGTACAGGATAGACTGCTGAGGGTTCTGTCCACACCAGTGATGGGCTTAGAGAAGAAGAAAATACATTCCTTGAAATTGGCCTATGCATCTGTGTTTATGAGGATAGAATGATCAAACACCTGACATATACAGTATAATGCAACACCCTGGGGAAAAAAATAAACACTGATCCCTCTACAATAGTGCTTTCAGAGACTTCAGACCATGATGTATGGCAAATCTATTCATATCAGAAAATTTACTCCAAAATCTGGTCCTGGATTTTTTCATCACTTGTAATAATAATTTTGGTCTTAGAAAATTTCATGGGAGGCCTGCCCCGCAGCACGAGGGAGACACCCCCTTCACCGACGTGCATGCACTAAGCCAGTCCCTCGCTCTTAATACCTGTGTTATTAATTGAGCGCACCTGTTCCTTGTTTGGGCCAATAAAACCCCACAGGTCCAGTCCACCAGTTCTGCACATTGTAGCCACAGTACTCTCTCCAAAGTCATGATTTATATACTGTGTGTTTACTCGCAGTGCTCATTGTATTTTGCACTTGAGTGCGTTCCTTGCTTTGTTTGTTGCTCTTTTGTTACTCGAAATGGACAGTAAAGATGAGCCTCTACCACCCTCACCTCCTGCTCCTTCTTCTCACACAGACCCATCACAGAAAATAGATATTCCAATCGCTGCTCTTCAGATTCAGGTACCAACATCCTCTCTTTAGCCATAAATCAGTGTTCAACTTTTTTCAAATCACTATAGTTGACAAAATCCAGAATGAGATTCGAGGTCCAGAGCTGAGCTCTGCCTTGCAGAATGTGAAAGTGTCCCTGCTGTAGGTGACACTGTCATTATTAAGGGAACTCTAGGTGGATGAAGTGTGCTAGAAGAGCGAGATCTTGAAACCACTTGGCAGCATGGCCCTTGTCTTCACTGCATACCTATTGTAACATATTTCCTCTTGTATATACAAAAAACAATTAAATAATCACAATGAAAAATTCTAAGCATTTATTTAAAAACAGTACTGCATAAAACAGTACTGTACAGTACTGTAGTCATTTTGAATATAAAAGAATAGACACATTTTCCACACTGCTACTACCACAAACATCAACAACAGTAATTGGTATTAAGTAATATAGTTATTATTACTACATTAATAGGAACTGAGACATTTACAGATATCCAATCATTTGTATAAACTGTACCAGTATACATTCAGTCCTTAACAGAATGTTGTGAAGTCTGTGTTGATCCTAATATGGACTTTTACTGATGCTCTTTTACCTGTGCGTACACAGACTGATCACTGAACTTTTCTGTAGTTCTTCGGGAGGAGGGAGGCTTAGCAAATCTCAGAGCTGCATAGTTCAAGGTGTCTGGGCTCTCAGTCTGATGGAAGCCACAACCCAACATGTAGCAAATGAATATTTTGTAACCAAATATACTAAAGTTAGTATAGAACAAAATAAAATAAAATAATCACCTGGATTACTTGAACTGTTTGACCTTCAGCAGCATCTTCAACAAATGATAAATAGATCAATTAAACCAATATGAAACACAGATGGTATATTCACCCACGATGAGGCACAATCACATTTCTCGAATGTTAAACGCACC
Source organism: Tenebrosternarchus preto (assembly GCA_025802075.1). Classification (NCBI taxonomy): domain Eukaryota; kingdom Metazoa; phylum Chordata; class Actinopteri; order Gymnotiformes; family Apteronotidae; genus Tenebrosternarchus; species Tenebrosternarchus preto. The sequence goes on along the minus strand of JAOYMR010000016.1, from coordinate 1,926,508 downwards.
TTCATGTTTATTACTTTGTAGTCTTCTGCATAATAATAAAACCACAAGCAGGCATATGATGTTTGATGCTGCTAAAATAAAAATGGTTGGGTCCATAGAAACGTTTTCTGTAATAACCAAATAAGAAATCTAAGTTAACTCAAGAAAAGTGTGATTCAGAATAAAAAATATATAAAAGCATGTACTGAGCATCCTCATTTTTAAAAGATATTCTTAATTTTTGTACTGGGTTCACACGACAGTGAACAAATTCAAATTGTGTGCCACCTACATCAGTAAGAAATAGAATACTGTTTTTTTTTTTTTTTGGGGGGGGGTCTGGAAAATATTCAGAGAAAATCGTGTTTGTTTTTTACCTGCAAAGTTCAATTTGGTTCCATTGCCAAAGAGAATCTCCCCACATGCAGCCACAGCACAGTAATATGTTCCAGCATCAGAGAGGCTAAGGTTCCTCTTGGGGAGCTCATACACACAGCTCTGTGTAGGAGATCCAGCCTCTGAGTTCTTCTTACACTGATCACT
>JAOYMR010000016.1:1913751-1925886 GCA_025802075.1 Tenebrosternarchus preto | reverse complement strand
AGAGAGAGAGAGAGAGAGAGAGAGAGAGAGAGAGAGAGAGACATATTGATAAGAAAAAAATACTCAAAGGAAGGGAGTGCAGGATTCTCTGATATAGCCTCACAGTTCTCTCACCAAGCACCACCACCTGCTGGTGACAGCAGGAACAATATGGCAGCTGACTGCCACACAACTAAAATTCCATGGTTAAAAATCTGAATGTTGAGAACTGTTTTTATTAACTTCTGGAAAAGATTGTAGGTGAATCCCAGAGGATAGTTTGTCATTGTACTTAGCAAACTACTTTTTACAGAGTATTTCAACATGTAGTGAGCTGAAACATGCACTTCCTGTTGGAACTCACCCCAGTCATATATGTCTCTTGAATTAACTTGAGTATAAACTGTGAGTATGTGTGGGCTGTAATGGAAAGCCCTCCAAGAAATAAATGTATGTGATATAAATACAATGGCCTGAGTAAGTCCCTTAACGCTCAAAAAGTCCCTCAAAAGTCACTTTGGATAAAAGCATGGTGCCACGTGCCTTAAATGTAAATGTAAATACAAGTTTTGAGAGCTTCTCACAAAGAACTAAAAAAAGACAATAAACTTTTTTTGTCCTTATATCTTTAAACGTGAGTTATCTTAAGGTGAACATAGGCAAGGCAGGCTTATTTGTATAGCATTTTCATACACAACAGCAATTCAAAGCATAGGCCTAGTATATTATTTCACTATAACAAAATGTCCTTTTCTTGATGCAAAGGAGAAGAATTATCTCTGAGATGTATAATTATTATGAGAATAGTAGTCTATATGATGCTCATTACATTGATTGCTAAATTATCTATCAAATTATGTCACAGAAATAAAAGCTGTCAGATCGAGAATTAGCTCCAGAGCCTTTTTTATTGCCTCTTGGGAGGCATTTTCAGCACCATGGACAAGGACACACACACCCCATTCCTGCACAGGAACAACACCTCGATTGTAAATTTCTTTCACTCTGTGAATATACAGAAGAACATTTACACAATAGGTTTATGAAGCAGGACCTTCCTCCCACATATTCTAGCTGTTATGTCAAAGTGAATCTGTCTCACAAGCTTTGAGAAAAAAACAAAAAAACAAAAATGCATTCTGGCATGTACTACACATAAGCTTCCACCATTATTTAAGCTAAATTAACAGATATCGATTGATTTATGTAAAATTTACTAAGGCATGTTTAACAGAACCAAAGTGTTGAGGACTGAATCCGCCCTCTTCAGGACAGAAGCAGTTAGAGAAATGAATATGTAAGGTTGTAAGGTTTTCCAGACAGCACATTATAGATTGTGATCCATTTTGTTTTCTATTTATGGGAAGTCTGTGTTGAAGGCAGAGGATCTGATACCACAAACCACAAGCTCCTGTTCAAACAGCAGAAAATACCCCATATAAGGTGAAAGTATAAGTGCAGCACGGCTGATAAGGTGGTGTCAGAAAGTGGCCCATCATTTCCTGTTGAGTGAAAGATAGGAAGAAGCAGTTCAGTACACAACGAGACCCAGTGAGGGGAACTTCAGCAGACCAGCAAAAGCACCTTCAGCTTTATGTGATACCAAAGAGTAACACAAAAACAGTAACAGTTATCATCGCAAAATACTTTACATTTTTTTATGTTTTCTCACGTACAATATTAAAAAATATTATAAAACAGCACAAAGATTAAATATTTGCTTTGTCAGAAAAAAATATTTGCTTTGTCATTTTATTTTACTCAAAATGAATCCGTTCATATTTTTAATGTATTGAGAGCACAAACAAATCATCAAAGACAGAAGCCAGAATGAGTGTGTGGGTGTGTATATGTGTCATGGTTTGACTGTTTTCCATTTGCAGGAATGACCGTATGCTTTTCTTTTTACGCACTTCTTAACAGTGAAACCACAAGAGCTCAGTTCTCATCAGAGACCCTCTGCCTCTGTTTCCACACAGCCAAAACACCCACATTGCTTATCGCTGACTGGTCTCACCTGTTATGTTTGTTATACAAAATGAGATAAAGTTTACATTTTTCATGCAGGATATTTGCATTTGTTTGCTTTTGTTAGGCACACTCATTTAAACATTGGACAAGAAAATTTGAACAAATTGATGTTAACAAATCTTATATTACTTTTTACATTGAATTCTAATATGTTTTTTGGAATATTTCTACCATGTGTTTTTAGAATATTTTTATGTTTTATATTAAATAAATTTTTAGATTAAATATTCATAAATAAGGTTGGTATTACACTTAATTACAGACATACTTTTAAAATATGCCGTGTGTAGTTTTTCAGATACATCATTCTTCAGTATTCAGTAATAGTCTCTCTGTGCAGAGGGGATCCACTTTCCTTGGTATCAGTTTCCTATACTATACATACTGACAGCAAATATACTGGAGCAAAAAAAAAAACAAAACAAACTATGGGTCATAACATAATGTCCCTCTCTGGAGTAAAACAACTCCAAAATGAGCTCCACCCCTCTGCAAGCCAGCCAAGTCCTGTGGGAAAAGGAGAGATATGGTTCTTTCTGCCTGACAAAACAAACAGGCAGAGAGAACCATAAAAAGAGACCATTGCTTCCACAGTCAGACATTTTGTCACTGATGTGGAATGGGCAGGAAAAAAAGGAGGAGGCAAATGTTTCCAACTGAAGCGTTTAATGAAACGACCGAAAATCAAACAGAAGATAAAAGTGTAGTAACTAAAAGAACTAAACTAAAAGTAACTAAAAGAAGTCAAGTTGACCAACAAGGCCATAGTAAAACAAAGCGAATTAAATAAGGAAATAATAACATGATAATCAGATGGTGTGGCCCAATGAGGCCCAACAAACATCACCTGAGGGAGCCATGGCACAGAAATAAAACAGTCAAACATGTGTAACAAAACAGAATGTAAACAAACAGCCACAAGGACAACACTGCCAACTGAAGCTGTGGGTGGAAGGGCGTTGTCACTGCTGGCTGTGCATCATGCTTGGCTCATGTCACCGAGAAACTGAAGTCAAGTACACAAATATTCTGCCAGCTGACCTGTTTACAATGTACATGAATTTACAAAAGTCACCTGGTACATAAATAGAACATCCATATGAACACATTTAACAACAAACTTGCAGCTATCCTGCACGTTTGTTCAATTAATATTGAAGTTTGATAATAATTTTAAAATTTAAATCAGAAGCAATCTGCTTCCGTTGTTTTTACTGCTTCAGCAGCAGTTTGTTGTTCTGGTGTAACCAAGACAGTCTGTTATTCAAAAGCAAAAGAAGAAACAAATGTAGGGTCAAGAGGTCAGCTGGCGTAATGTCAGTCGTGATATTCTGTGGTATATGTACTTGTTCGCTTAGATTCTGATTATCTGTCTCCCCCTGCTGACGAGTGCTGGAAAAACATGGTTAAATAATACAATAACACAAGTGTGCTTGATGGATGTAAGACTTCTCAAGTAAGATCAACACTTGATAACAAAACCAAGACCTCTGAAAATGAACTTTTAACTGTGTGTAATTTATGGTTTTGTTGCCAGAATCTTCCATTGTGTATTAACCTTCAGAGAATTATATTGACATAGCTGTTGCAAAACACTCGTTTTTTTTTTTTTTTTTTTTATCTGTGATAACTGTGCATGGCTCCAGCAGGACTTTAAGTGCAGATCAACAGTGAGGTGCATGCATATGATTTGTGGTGAAGGCCACAAACACAAAGCTTCACTCAGGTACTACAGTAAAAGCAAATCCAGCTGCCTGTATCTCTGGTAAATCTGCATACGTATCGTAAATATTAAATGTTGTAGCTAAATATTTGTATTTCTATAGATCTAGAAAGTGCATGGGTTTTCACCTGTGGCCCAGGGTTACTGATGGGCACTGTTTTGCAGAGGTGGTGTGTTCCTGTCGGATGCTGAGCTCGAGGTGCACAGTGTAGCCTGTGGTCACCCGGCAGGTCTAAAAATGGAATGGAAACAAACAGGAGGTGGGGCTGCCGTATCTTTCGCATGTCTGTGGTCAAAAGTTTCCAGAAGGTTCTGCATATGAGCTAAAGGCAGGCTCCAAAAGCATGCATATGCGGTAACAAATTCTGCACATGCCACATCTTTTTTTATCTGTTTTGGCTTTGCGAAAAGGCCTACACAAAAATACAGTAAAAGCTTTTTATCTTTATCTTTAAATTCTATCTTTATTGTTTACCACATAGAAAATCATTGGCCAAGGCAAAGTTCATTGTATCTTAGAATGGAATGATGCATTTGGGTTTTAAACTTCTGTGCTGGAGACCCGTTTGCACTAATTCCCATTGTCTTTGCTCCAACTTACAAATATTTAAATATGCATGTTAAGGCAGCAAAGCCTGTGGGAGTAAATTTTGTTGTAAGGCCTAGTGAACAAAAATGAATCAAAAACCTCAAGAACATATCTATGACCTCTCTTACATAAACACTTAGATCACTTGACTCACAGTACTGTTTGTAACGACATGACGGGACATGTAACTGCCTGAATGGTAATGGGATGTAACAAAAAAGGATACAGATGAAACAATTCACAACTGCATGAGAATATACTTCTCAGATAATGTATGATATAATGGCCTGTACCTGTACCTAAAAATGTACACTGATGTGCACAAGAATTTGTTCTAATCTGTTCTATCAAGAAGCATTTCTGCTTGTGCCATTTTGTCTATTTCATCGTTATTGTGAATATATCTTTCTCAAAGTTCAAACTTTTATTTGTCACATACATAGTAATACATGGTACAATGTGCAGTGAAATGCAATCTAGTGGTCTTTGTGTGCAGAAATACAGTATCATTAAACAATCTCAGTCTGACCCTGACAGTGGTTACAGTGTGCAGTTTCTGAGCAGGTGAAAGTGGAGCAGTCAAAGTCTGCTGATAAAGATAGTGATCTCCCCTGCTTTACACAACCATCTTCTGTCAGCACCGAGTCACTCCTCACTAAAAGAACTGCAGAATCAATCCGTGCATGGATGTCAGTTTCTCACTTCCTGCCCTCTCCCTGTTCAAATGATGGATCACCAGCTCTGTCTGCTCTCATTGTTTTGGGTCATCATGTGAGCTACAAGTTGGTAGTGAAGCTGTGTATAAATGCATATAGCAAAAGCAATGTAGGAATGTCACTCCTTTTTGAACTCATTGTTTCATATTATATAACTTCAGTTGGTTGATAATAACTCATTCATGTCATGTGATCATGGAGTGTGAGTGAACTTTGATGCTTTGATTTTCTAAAAAGCTCCTCTCTTCACTCCACTCCTCTCTCCAGGCAAAACCACAGTCCTCCCCCGACCACTCTCTTTATGCCGCATTCATACTTCAGTTCACGATGACAACAGATATAGGTCATTTATAACCATTAGTGAGTATTTGAGCAACAAAACACACCACATGCAAATGGAGTTTCAAGAGAAAAAGATATTGGAATAGCAGCAATGTATTGTCTGAGAGAGGCCAGCCATCAGTCAAAGCAAAACTATCTGATAAAAAAAAAATCATGAGCTGTGCATTAAAGTGTACAATATAATGATAATCTTATGAGAATGATCAATACAATACAAGCTATGCTAGATCATGCAAGCTATGCTGTGCTTGACTTATGTTACTAGAATTCCGAAATCTGCATTTTTTCCAGTGACAAACATCATATGCCCATAGCCAGACTGTATACAGCCTGTTCATGAGCTTTCCATATTTACAGACCTAACTACATTTTTCTGATTTATTTTCAGGTTGCCTGCCACCACTGGACCGTTCCTGGTCTCAGTGACAAAACATCAAAGACAAGGCCAAAAAATGTCCTGGTGACACCAGTAGATGAACCAATCTGCTATATCCATTCAGCCACTCCATCTATTCCAGTGGATGCAGAAATTGCTCATCCACACTAGACCCATCTATACTGAAGTGGCCATTTAAACTACAAGTGGCTACATGATGCATGGACTGTTGAGCTGACCAAGGCAGATGAGTTGTTCCCTAAACAAGGTTTCTTACTTAATTTCACCCAAGGGGTTTTTCCATGCTACGGTCACCACTGGCTCGTTAATAATCTGGACCCTTTACATTTGTAAAGCTGCAATGTGACAATGCTACAAAATTGCTTAGTTGTCAACTGAACTTTATTGCTAGGACAAATATCTTAGGACAAATAGCAATTATCTTTAAACTGAGATACTGTCAGAAATGTAATTGCTATTACTAAATTTGAGTAAAGTCAAGTGCAAAGAAAATCTTACAAGTGCAGGTTAAACTGAAGTGCTTTCCAAAGAGATCAGTCCACTTGGCATTTGAAGGTAACAATGGATCCTCTTATTTGAATAGACAATAGAAGTTAATTGAGTCTGTTATGTTTCATAAATCTTGAAGGATAATGAGTCAAGCAAGGCTGCATTTGAAGCTCAAAGGGCTTGACTTACAGCTCAAATTTTACCAGGAAGCAGGTTCGTTATTGGCTTTGTAGGCAATCTTCAAAACATTAAACCAAATTGAGCAGCCACAGGGACTGAGTGAGTGAAATGATTGTAGGAGTAAAGTGACATGTGAAAGGTTAAGACCAGCTGTGCTGCAAAGTTCTAGATGAGTTGTAATGTCTGACTGAACAAGCACCTGTGTGGCCAAATGTTGAAGAGGAAAAACCTGCAGATTCAGAAGGGTGAATCTCAGCAAGAAGGCAGTGCTACACATATCCAGAGCAACTGGTGCTTGCTGGGATTTTGCTTTAGGTGATGCCATTCGTGGAGATGCAAATCAAATGTGCCAAGATGCAGCTAGAAACCTGTGTGTCAGAAGGTGGAAAGGACATAATTATTTGGGCATTATCAACAGTTACGTTAGAAGAATCCATGGAAAGGATGGTACGAGAGCTGATTGAGATGTTTATAATGGGACTAAAGAAGTGAAGGCTGAGGAGAGTGAGGGCTTGTAGGGGGAGGAATGGAGACATGGGAAAATCATCCTGTTAGCCTTCTCCTGTGGACAGCAAAAGAAGAGTGGGAGATTGAAGGATAGAAAGTGGTCATCTGAGAGGTAAAGGGGGTCACTGTGATGTTCAGTGCTGGGGCAGGCCTCCTGAACATCAGGTTAACTGTGTTGTCTACTCTGTATATCAGATGACAAGTTGATGTCAAAAGAAGAGAACAGTGAAAAGGAAAAATTACTACAACTTGTCTAATGGAAGGTTGAAGTCACCAGGGTCTGAGAGGGTTTCTGTCTTTCCACTCCACTAGAGATCTTAGAGAACTTTCTCTTTCTGCTTTTTGTACTGTTGATTCTTCTTTCATCACTGATGTTCTAAAGATGGTCCAAAGCTACAACTTGCTCACTTTACCCTCTCCCTACATATTTAATTAAAGCTTGCCTCTCTGCTCTGGTCCTTCATCTCAGAATTTGTATTAATCAATTATTGCTCATCATCCAGGTTCACTTTTAAAAAAAACCTGCTTTAGACACATCAGACATGGTTAACTTCCAGCCTATCTCTAATCTTCCTTTGCTCATCAAAGTTCTCAAAAGAAACTCATTGGAAACCCACAATCTTTTTGATCCATTCCAGTCTGGATTCCTTCCCTACCACATTAAAATTCCACCTCTTGATCAGTTAGTAACCTGTTTTACCCGATTTTATTTTTTAAATTAGGAAATAGATGAAGTGTAACATTCTCATGTTAAATAACTGACAAGACTAAACTCATGCTAACTGGTTCTATATCAACTCTTTGTCACAGTAACTACCCTCACCTCCTCCCTCATCCTGTGTCCATGTAGGCGTTTGCTTGAAGGTGTGTGCATCGTGTCTGTTGGGCGAGTGTGTGTGACTGTGTGTGTGCCTGTGTGTGTGTGGTGTGAGCATGTTCAGAAACTCCACTGCCTGTCTCCTTACTCACACTTCACCACATTACAGCCATTCTCTGTCTTCACTTCATCGAAAATATCACATTCAATTGAAAATACTTCTACTCACCTACAAAGCTCTACAAAGCTCTCCTTCCTTACAAACCCATATCATATGTTTTCTAGATGTGCTCCTTGACTCTAGAATCCCCCCCAACTCTATGTTCAACCTTAAACAATTTCTTTTTCCATTGATTATAATATTCCACAAAGTTAAATTCTCATTTTTGCTGTTCTGAAAGCACTCTGTGTACAAGTTCTGTATACTGTACATATCTTTTTTCCTTTTACTTATTGGCTATTGTGAGCATGTCTGAGTATTTGAAAAGCACCATATAAATTCAATGTATTATTAGTACTATTGTTATTATGGTGACTCCATGTTCTGGATAAGTATAAGTATACAATCCTAAAAAAGGTCACACTTGACATCTCTGACATATGTCATATTTTTGACATATTTTGACATTTTTAAACTATCTGTGGTTAACAGCTCTTCTGTAACTGTGGTAAATAGTTTCTATTTATTCTGATTAATGTAATGTATGTCTTCTTTTGTGCAATATGTATCATACCGTGACACTGCGATTTCAGCAATGTTATCTTCTATGCAGTTGCAAACTGTGACCATTCGTCTCTTTCCTCTCAAAATTTGAAGCTCAATCCCAGAAAGACTGAGGTTCTGTACATTCCAGGAGCTCCTGATCCACACCATTACCTCACTGTTTCTTTTGAGAACTGCCTTGTTTTATCTTAAGCTGCTCACAGCCTTACCACTTTGGATAACCAGGTCTTGTTCTAAACTCACGTTTCAAACCTGACCTGACAGGCATGTCTTTCCTTTGCAATTTGCAAAGGATTTGGCTTTTTATCTCACTGGAAGCTTCCCAGATGCCTGTGAGGAATCTCATGATCTCAAGGCACAACTAATGCAACTTATTACTTGCTAATCTTCCTCTTTGGGCTCTTTGCAGTTGATCCACCTGTAACGAGGAGCGATTAGGAGGCAGATGCATGTGCTGAGAAGAGAGAGATTTATTAGTTGCGAATCCATAATCAGAATCATAAGAATGGTCCAGGGTTGTATCACCAGAATAGCAGTCCAAAGAAACAAAGCGAACACAGAGACGAGACATCAAGACACATACAAATGGACACTTAAACAGATACATCTTCCTGTATTACAGGTATGCAATGAATACATTTTAAAAGTTACAAGAACTTAACTATAATGACAGAACTTGCAAATGCCTTAGTAAACCCTGTAGATTGTTGTCCTATATATAAAATATTCTGAATTGGGGTCAACTGAAGCAATGGAAAAAAAAAAACAAAGAAAGATGTATGACAATAGGGAAAGCTTCTGTCATTGACATAAGAGCAACCAATGAGGCTTAGCCGACATCATCCTAATCACCCTTAAGAAGGCACACCGACTTGACTCACCCCCTTTACTTCCCAACAGTATCTACAGAGTACATGTTTGGTCCGTTGGTCTTTAAAAAATGGGGTCTTCTGATATGTTTAAAATGATAATCATAACATTTATGCTTTATCTAAGAGAAGGTAGGTGATTTTATAATAATGAATGCAATTCTTCTGTTGTATGATGTGTTTGCACATAAAAAATAATACCTATATTCAAAAGATATTACTGTTACTTTGACTTTTTTTCTCACAGGCATTTTAACAGGTATCTCTATAATTCAATCTGAAACCGTGAAGAACCTGGTGCCAGGTGGTACTGTAACGTTAAGCTGTGTATTCGCAGAATATCATGAAAACTACTTCTTGTGGTTCATGCAGTCTTTGGGGAAGGCACCGACATGCATCGCCACTCTTTACGCTGGCTCTGAACCTGCATTTCATGGAGACTTTAAGCATGATAGACGATTCAAAGTAAACAAGAGTGAAACTCTGTTTACTTTAACAATTACAGATTTAAGGCAAGCAGATACTGGAATCTATTATTGTGCTGCACGGGACTATGATCTTGTAGTTTTCAGTAATGGTGTGTTTCTCAAATATGAAGGTTCGTCATCTTCAGTCTATAAAACTGCTAGTATTTGAATTTGAATGCTTTTGGTTAACTTTATCCAATCTCTAACTCTAGGGGAAAATTTAAAGCACCACCATTATATCAATGGACTTGTATTACTGGACAAGGCAGGCAACAATCTGAACTTGAAAGAGACAGTTCATCTAGGAGACTCAGTGACTCTGCACTGTACAGTCCTCACTAAAAGCTGTGCTGGAGAACACAGTATCTACTGGTTCAGACATGGCTCAGGAGAATCTCATCCAGCAATCATTTACACTCATGAAGACAGCAGTGGTCAGTGTAAGAAGAACTCTGAGGTTGGCTCTCTTACACAGACATGTGTCTTCAATCTTCCCAAGAGGAATCTCAGCCTCTCTGATGCTGGAACGTACCATTGTGCTGTAGCCATGTGTGGGGAGATACTGTTTGGAAATGGGAGTAAGCTTGAATTTGCTGGTGAGCAGATACATGAACCCAGTGTTAGCATGTTCATGTAGAATAGTACAAAACTAATACAGACCAATCTGTGAATTTTAGATCCCTCTCAGGAGTCAGAACCCATTCAAATGATCGTAATTGCCTTGGTAGCATCCAATGTATTGTGCATAATTATTATTGCTGCCCTCTTGTTCACAAAGATGAAGACAAGGCATATAGCCATAAAAGAGCACATGTCTGGTAAGTGCCTGCCATTTTTTTACATATCTGTAGCAAGTCTCCCATTGAATAGTAATAGTTGAATAGTGACCATAATATAAAGGAAAGACTGCTTCCATAAACATTGTTAAATAGCCTATCCATTTTAAAATAAATTATTTCAATATTGTCAGCATTTGTTGTTAATGTCATCTGAGTAACATTCTCAGTGCTTCTGATATTTGTTCCATAGAAGGAATATATTCTACACATATTCATGATATTCTCACAATGTTTTTTAGACTGCCATTTATCATATTTTATTATTATTTAATAATTCTAGAAACTAATGTTAATAGTACTACATTTTCAGTTCTGACTGCGGGTAAAAATGTGCTTATGATGATCTGATTTTACGTCCAACGTGCAGGTGAACCTGAGCAATCTCATGCTCCAACTGCTTCTTCCATTTCTGCTATGAATGAGGTACAACATTGTTATTACCAATAAAAATCAAATAAGGAAAAGTAAACAATCAGATGTTTTATATTAAATTAAATTACAAATCAAATGCAGAAATATTTTAAGTTTAAAAATGCATTTGAATACTTTAATAAAGTAGTACATTCAAATGAAAAGTCAAGTCGGCCTTTTTCAATGCAATATTGTTTCTCCTTTAGAGTGTGGAAGGAGAAGAGTTGAACTATGCTGCAATACATTTCCCTGCAAGGAAATCCAAGAAGCAAGAGACACCAATACACTCAAATGCCATATACTCCTCTGTTAGTGGTTTAAACTGAGCACGGCATTAACTGTAAGGTCTTAAATCAGAAAACAAATAACTGCATCATTTTTCTCAAGCCATGTAGGTTCTTCAGTGACATACATTTGTGTGTTTGGCCAATAAATAAAATGGTATACCTGGGGACACATGGATATGTAAAGTGGAGAGCATGTTGCAATAATAAAGTGAGACAGGATGATCTTTGTTAACCTCGTTAAACATAATAACAATCATACATCGACATAGAAGGAATGAAACACACATGTGAACTGAATACCGATAACAAGACGGACATCTAGACGCCACACACACAGATGCATACACTCATAACAGACATGGGACACGAACCTACACACACAGAGGCACCCAAACAAACACGGGACAAGGGAGGACACCCCCCCCTTCTTCCTCTTCTTCCCATGTTTACCTTTAGGCATCCTGGGAGGTCAGTCTTTCTGTAAATTATATTTATGTCAGTCCTATGCTGATATATATTAAATGAATGCATACAAATTTTACATGGTTAATTTCCTGTAAATACTGTTTTTTTAAAAAGTCAACGCTTTCAATAACGATTCCCTTAACCAGTTATAGCAGCAGGAAATTACCCAACATGTCTGCTTACATTTTTCTTTCCGGGAAACTTGTGTAATATTTTTTTTAAATCTTTTTTGCCTTAATCTATAGTTTTGAAGATTGAGCAGGTGAATTCATTAGACTGAATGATCTTTTATTTTCTTTGTTT
>JAOYMR010000016.1:1895409-1913651 GCA_025802075.1 Tenebrosternarchus preto | reverse complement strand
TCCTCTTCTTCCCATGTTTACCTTTAGGCATCCTGGGAGGTCAGTCTTTCTGTAAATTATATTTATGTCAGTCCTATACTGATATATATTAAATGAATACATACAAATTTTACATGGTTAATTTCCTGTAAATACTGTAAGTCAACGCTTTCAATAACGATTCCCTTAACCAGTTATAGCAGCAGGAAATTACCCAACATGTCTGCTTATATTTTTCTTTCCGGGAAACTTGTGTAATATTTTTTAAAAAAAATTTTTGCCTTAATCTATAGTTTTGAAGATTGAGCAGGTGAATTCATTAGACTGAATGATCTTTTATTTTCTTTGTTTATTAAAGGAGCCCAGGTAAGGTGCATTGGTGGTGGATGACATTAAAAAAGAAAAGAAAAACACATCGCAAAGTGTTCTACACTTGAAACATTCATTCCATCCGAATCTGTTGCATGTTTGTATCATATGTTTGTATATGAATAAATGAATGAATGAATGAACCTGCTATACTAGTTAGGATACATTATGTGAGCAAAAGACAAAGCACTTAAGTGTCTTTTGTAAATGTCTGCTAAATGCATAAAATTTTAAATGTAAACAACAAATTAATGAAAGCAGAAAGTTACACACATTATATTAGATTATATTAGATTATATTATATTAGATTAGATTACATTAGATTCAACTTTATTGTCATTGTGCAGAGTACAGGTAAAAAGCCAAAGAAATGCAGTTAGCATTTAACCAGAAGTGCAAAAACAGTATATTTTTAAATATATTAGAAATATATACATGCACACAGGACAAGACACAGGTGAACTGAATACCGATAACAAGATGGACATCTAGACGCCACACCCTTCCCTCCTAGATATTCAATAATCAACTATGAGATTAGAGTAGAAGCATTTAGAAATCACTGGAACTCAGCCACGAAGGTGCAGACTGTGTAAAATTACAGAGTAGGACCATAAGAAGGATACAGGCCCTTGCTATGTGCAGGATTGAGCCAGTACTTGTGGACTCTTTTGTTGAGGGCCTACAGACGGTAACCTTGAATGAGGAAGTCTTAACTTGACATCAGCTGTGGGTGCCTACTGGAGGAGAAGCACAGCTCCCATTGGTGGAGCTTTCCAAGGTTTAAACACTCTATTAGTGAAGTACCGCTACTTGTTACTGCTGGTCCCATCACGCTCAAGCATCTGAGGGGGGCTTGGTACTTCATGAAGTTAGAGGAGAACAGTGCTTATAGCTTTATTAGAATTAAGAAAGGAATGGAAGCCAGCTTTTAGCATGACCTCACGACACCATCTCCACTTCCCACCCGGTATAGCCACAGTCTTCAATGTATACATAAACAAGGTCCTGAGGGTAGATCCAAGGTCCTGAGGGCAGATCCAATGTCCTGAAGTAGATCCATTGTCACTTGCATTGATTGCATTCTGTCAAAAAAATCCTGAGTACTCTGGGCGGGGTACGTCCAGAACTCTCTCTGCCATGCAGGTACGGGGCTCACTCACTTAAAGTGCATCTTGGGATTCCAGCCCGTCTTGTACCTGAGGAATCCCCTGACCTTGAACAAGCCCACTGTCCAGCAAAGGGAGTGAGTATGTGTGTGAGAAGACCTACCAAGGTTAGTAACAGGATGTTAGTAACAACATGTTCCTAGAGCCAAGATGCTTGTGCTTGTTAGGTTTAGTTATGACCATTTTAGCATTTATGACCATTTTAATTCCAGCAGGTGCAAACTTTATTTGTCTCACCTCTGGCCCTCTCAATGCCAGCCTTAGAGAAGAATACAAAACAATGCAGTCAAGAGGAAATCTTGTGTATCACTTATATGAGAATGCCAGCCTAGGGGGAGCTGAGGGAGAGCAGAGATGATGGTATAAGAGAAGGGAATGTAATGGTGAAAGTGATAATAGTGATCCCTTATAATACTGATCCCTAATAAATAGTGATCCCTTTATCCCTTTAGTTTTTTTTCCACTTTTTTCCACATTGCTTACATGGTCAATGTCCTTATCTCGACCTCATCAAAGTGCAGAGAAACGGAGAGATAAAAAGAGAAAAAATGCATAGTATTAGTGCACACAAGTAGATTGAATGACTTCTGCTAATTGGCTTCAAGGTGGCACCCACTACTACATGGCTCCTGATGTCCAAAACAGGTGCTGATGGGTGGTGACAATTTGATCAGCACCTTGGACAGCTGCCTGCTGCTACATCAGTTTGGGTGGTGACATACAGTATCATGCTCTCTCCACTGTCCTCCTCTTTGAGGCAGCAAGGATTAAATCGGTCATAGAGGAAGCTAGGCGTTGTTTGACTCAGAGTTTTTTATTCTAAACTACATGCATCCTAATAGTATGTAGTAAGGTAAAGTGGTGCACTACGTTGCATACATATTTTATTAGGAAATGTATTAAACCATAACCATGACTGTATGGTATAATTGGCAGTTAATTTATATGTTTGAGTGCTGTCATCCAGTATATTCACAGATTAATGTGAGGAAGGCACAACTCACGCACATTACACTCTCCAAGCGAATGTGAGACCCATCTAAATCAGGGAGAAAGAGTGGGTGTATCTAAAAGCAGATTAGAGTATGATGTAGCAAAGACAGTCTGAAGACCAGCTTCAAATTCAGAACTTTCCCAGAGAAAAGTGCCAGATCCCTGATGCAGCAGTGAGATAACACATTTAACCTCTTGAACAACAGGCTGAGGATACTATAAGTGTTTTAAAGGACTTGGGAAGGGGGGTAGACTATCAAAAGTACCTCTCTGAGAAATGTTTAAAAGGAGTGAGAGAGAGAAAGGATGTTCAAAAGAAAACGTGTTTGCTAATGGCTGAATGCCAAATGTACTAACTGTTCCTCAATGCTAAATCATCGAGCTTGGTCAATGAACAAGACTCTACAGACCACAGTTTGGCCTAGATTTAATACCAAAGAACCCCTGACATCTGATTTAACACATTTCTCCTGAATACAACAGTACATGCAAGACTAAAATCTTAACAATAATCTGTCTGCAACTGGCCAATCAGCTAGAGGCGTGTGGCCAATCAGCTAGAAGCATGTGGCCAATCAGCTAGAAGCATGTGGCCAATCAGCTAGAAGCATGTGGCCAATCATGAAGTTGCATGAAAAAACAAGCCTCACCACATCCCTTTTCTTTATCTTACGAGAGATTGAAATTTAGATGAATTTACACATGAGGAAAGGCCTCTCTTTACAGCCATTATGAATATATTTCTGTTATTATATCTAACTTTTATAGTCATTACCCACTGTAAGTATACACCTTTATCACTTCTTAAAATAAATATACCTTTTCCTAGCAAAACTTGTACAAAAGCGAAGGATTTAACAGTTAAAAGAAAGAAACTAAATCTGTTTAAAGTTTAGAGTCATTGAAGCTAGAAGTTCTAAACAAAATAGTTTCTTGTATGATCTTAGCTTCCATTTGTTGCATTGTAGAGATGATTCCTCATTTTCCTCATCTTATTTTAAGGTTCTGCTATGGTTATATCTCAGCTGGGGTCAACAGTGAGGGTACGGCCTGGACTCCCAATCACTCTTCAGTGCTCTGTTCCAAGTGATGGACTCTTTGTACTGTTCTGGATGAAAATTCCTCTTAACAGAGCTCCAGTGTGTATAGCCACTGTGAAATCCAATGTGGAATCCACTGTGGAAATGTGTGAACAATTTAAAAAACATTCCAGAATCAATGTCACATGGGTTGAAACGACCTTCACTTTGTCATTTTCAACAGTCGAAGAAACAGACAGTGCAACATATGTTTGTGGGAAATATTATTACGGACAATTTATGTTTGAAAATGGGAGTATGGTGATCCTTGAAAAATATGCTGATGGTAAGTTTGAACAAATTATTTTAGATCTTAGAATAGGAAATATAATGAAATATTGCCTTTTGCAAAATATTTGGTAAAATATTGAAATGTTCTCAATTTATTATGTCAGTGGAATTAACAATAAAGACTAAAACATTTGATAAATTCTGCAAAAGTATTTATAAAGGCCTTGGGTAGAAACTAAACTGCTGTACAAAAACTGCAAAGCTGATCACTTCCAGAAGTAAATTCAGTGTCTGTTAGATGAATAATGTGTGAAAATGTGATGAGTTTTGCTGGAAAAATGAAGAAAGATGTTTGAAATTATGCTGAAATAATTACAATACTTAGAAGGGGGTTAGTTTGTGAACAAACTCAATAAAAACTGAATGACTGATCATTTCCAAAAGCATAGGCAAAACAAATATATTTCTGGCCAACTTTATCTTCTGCACATTCATTTGAATGTTGTCATGGTTTTCAAAGTAAATGTACTTGTGTTTTGCACATCTCTTTTACAGCTCATGAGCCAACAACAGCAACCAAAGACAGTAAAGAACAAAATGGTAGGTCTGATCTGATTATGATAAAACTGTGTTTTACTGTAAAAGCATTATCATTATTTACAGATGCGTTTTGCTGTAAAGTATTATCATTATTTACAGTTGTCATTTTTCTACTTAATAGTGTTTATCAATATACCTAATTTATTGATATGTTTCATGATTTTATTAACAAAATGCAGATTTTGTTGTATAGAACATAAACAATCATTGATTTTCTTCGCTTGGAAATCATTTCAATTTTGATTAATACATTTTTACTATATTTGTTTATCTTGTAATGATAGAAACAAGGCAAACATCTGAATTCCTAGTTCTGGCATTAGCTGTGACTAATGTGGTATCACTGTTTCTCATCATTTTGCTCTGCCACTGCATAAAGCAAAGGAAATCTGGTAAGATAAGCGTAGCTTAATTATCGTCCCATATACCCCATATGCTGAATTAGAAATTTAATAAAGCAAGAAGTTTTGGCATTTTTATCTTTTTGAAAAACAAAAAAATGCAATTCTTGACATGCTTGCTGACTAATGACATCACTAAAAATGTTTTAGAGTATGTACTGTATGTTTATTTTCTTGCAGTCGTGTCAGGTGAACCCGGTGGTGCATGTGACAGAGTAAGTGGTAGATAACTGCAAAGGATGAAAATAACTAAATGTACAGTACATCGTTTATGATATTGAAGTTATGGAAACTACCAGGTGCTTTCTAGGACTAGCGTGTTTTCTACAAGATTTAATGATTTAGGTTTTTACGTTGTCTAAACAGAACACAGAAGAAGTCAACTACGCTGCTCTCACATTTGGGCACAAACAGAGGAGAACTGTGCAGAAGAGGGCCAGTGTGGATCTCTCAGTCATATATGAAGCTGTGAGACTCCAAGAGGAACTATAATTCAGCCCAGTTATACATTACATATTGCTTGGTCACCATCACTGTACGTGGCCAGTCACACATCATCTGAAATAAGGAAAATGTACAAATTGCTGTGTCCGCATTACATACTGTGTTAAAGATGTCCTGTTAAACTCACTCCTACATGTACATTGTTTTTTATCAATGTCACGGAAATTAAAATCATCGTATTTCCTCTTTATATTTGTTGTGTGATACCAAGTGAATAAAAAAAGACACTAAAATGTAAGACAATAAAATTGCAAGACAATAAAAATATAAAACAGTAGTTATTAGTTTTTTTTTTCCATCATGCTCTCAGCTCACCTTAGAAGTAGAATGTAGTTTTTGTTTGGGTTTGTGTTATTACCTTAACCTCCACCAGGGGTCAGTTAAGTGTACTTATTGAAATATTTCCAATCTATTTACTTCAGGTTATTGCATTATGATTGTGCATCGTTAGTTTAGGTTTAGTTATTTGGCTCATTGGTAAAATTAAAGTTATTTAGACCTTACAGAGATCATTATTCACACAGTTACAAATGACAATTTTATGCGCTGAATTTTATGCGTTTTTGTTGAGCGTAATTTTAAAGGTTTCCTCAATTAACAGATAACATTCAACACACAATATTTATTAATACATATGTATCACTAAATATTAATAGATGAATACAATAATTTAATATGTATTCTTAATCAAGCTGTACTCATGCAGGTTAGAAGGTTAACTGTGTGAACCAGCAGGTGGAGTGTTAGACTTAGGAATGTGTTTCACTGTCACCCTTGATTTTCCCTTTTACATGGAGAAAGTAGCGTCACATTGTTCTTATTTCCCAGTAGTAAAGATAAAAACTTAACAAATATCAGAATCAGAATCAGAATCCAACTGCTACACATGATTTTATTATTGCAATTTGGTGCATTATTTTAATGAAGTGGAAGACAGGAACAGATGTTTTGCAACCTTGAAATGAGAAAAGACCAGATACCCTGACAAAAAAAAAACCCAACACCAACCAAAAAAACAAATTGTAAAATTGATTTCTTAATAGGAGTATTAACACAAACCCTTATATTAATGTTCAGTCACTACTTGTTACAACCTCTTAACCCATTAAACTTCTGCAGCTACCAGCTATTTGGGATCCGTTGAGAACCAGTTGTGTCACTGCCAACTGGGTAATCTTGAGCCTCAAACCTTTTTATACAATGTAGGCTATAGTCTACCATTACATCATCAAAACATTGTTATTACCATATTTCATAATTGGAGACATACAGGAACCCTCACAAAACTAAGGTCTGGACCTCACTGACCTCATAGTTAGATATGGCCCTGTTGTTCCTTTCACAATAGCTGCTCCACCCTCTCATTACCAGAATGTAGCCTTCCACATCAGGTTCATGCATTGGTTTGGGCCAGAGACAGACCTGTAACATGCTGCAACTTGCTGCTATGGAGGTCATGGATGTAATTCTTTAATTATGTTTGGGGATCTAGTCACCTGGGTCCTTGGCAACATGGGGGAATAAGAAAGAGAGAGCAAATAAGAGAGAGAGAGGAGAGAGAGAGAAAAAAATGAGAGAGAGAAAGAGGTCGTATGAGTCCAAACTATGATGGCACTTCAGCACTAAACTACTGAAGCTGTTTTCATCTCTTCAGATGAAATAGGGAAATGAAAGGAGGGCAATTGAGAAATTAACTGGGAATGGGACACCGGTTCTACATGTCCAGCTCTCCCAGTGAATGAAGTGTGAAGTTCGTACATCCTGCTGTACCAATACAAAGCATGTGAGAGAGAAAGAGAGCAAGAGAACGGGGAGTAAAGGATCAGAGGCATGAAAGGATATGAAAGGACTGAACAGGTATCCCACGCAGTGGCCAATTCACAAAGAGTTCAAACACATGCAGCTCAAACACACACATATGCATGTATGCACACACACACACTTTAATCCAAAACTGGTCATTTATCAGCATTTCTGTTTTACACAATCAGTGGTAGTGCCCAGCGGATAATAATTCTCTTTCTTCTTCTTCCTGTTTCTTTTTTTTATCCATTTCTATTTATTTTGTATCCATCTATTTATTTTCAAAATAGCTTTGTTCCCCAGGCTTTGTACCACTGTTTTATTTGGCACTGGTGAGGGTTTTGCAGCCTCGAGGGTCCAAGTGAAACGAAACCCTTGCACCCCTTGCAGTTTGCGTGCAGAGTTTGCAACAAAAACTTCATTACAGCCTCCTCCCTGCAGTCTTAAGCTTGTCTCAATACCCTAGTAGCCCTTTTATTCCTCTTATCTTGTATTAAACACTTCTCTTTGGACACTGGCAAATGCTCATGCCATGGTTGTAGACCAATATTTTCATGGAGTTCACAGTACTGTTACTTCTGTCCATGTTTATGGACGGCACAACACATCAATGACACAACGAACAACTAACAAAGGTGGACTACCTTAGTTGAGATGTCACTTCGACCTCGTTCTTCCCGTACATGCCACTGAGTGATGCACTGACCGTACTGAGTATCCATATAGTCACACGATTCACACTGATAGATTAGTCTTTCTCTCAGTGTTTGACTAGTACACTGGCCCACTTGCAGTGAAGGTGCTAGATGTTAATAGCTGGATTAATACATGTAAAGGGAGGCCTTCACTGCTCGTACATGTCAGATTCATATGGGCAGACAAGCAGAAGGTCACGACTGTGGCAACTGGCTAGAAGTCATTCTGACTAAAAACTGGCATTTTTCCATTACTTATCTCCAGCACTCATTTGCTCCATGCAGGGCTTTATTTTGCTGCAGTGGAGCTAACTAATCCTGATAGGGTTTGCAGGTCTCCTGAGGTTAGGCCCTAACTCTGTTTTTCCTCTGCATGATTACCTGTGCTGGACCCCAGAGGCTAGTTACCTTGAAGAGCTGCAGGCGGGAGCAAGTAGAACTATTCTTTACCTGCTCCCGTGTTCGTTTAGTGAGAGTCCTGTGTCCACGTGCTGGAGGTGTTGAACCCCTTCCATTGGCCATAAAAGCTCAAGAAGGAAAGACAACAGACAAATATGATAAGCAAATGCCTCATCTATGTTCGCAGATGCTGACAACCACATGGAAACACATACACACACATACACACACACACACACGCACACAGAACACTTAATGTCTCAGGAGAGAGACAGTGCAAAGGCACTCCCAGTAGGCTTTACACTGGGGGAGTTTTCTTCTCTGTAATGGCTGGAGAGTAATTCAGCAAAACTCCAGTCCCAATCTCCTCCAGTCCCAAAAAAGGATATAAATAAAAGGCCGGCTAGCAGGAGCCTCTGTCAGAACAGGAACATTTAAAGAGGGGAGAGAGAGAGAGAGAGAGAGAGAGAGAGAGAGAGAGAGAGAGACAGAGAGACAGAGAGAAAGACACAGAGAGACAAAGGAGACCCTGTTTTTATTGGAGACACTGTGTTATTTAAAGTTGCGTGGCAGATGTGACTTTTCACTATGGGGTGAGTCGGAAAAAAAACTACACTGTTAAAGAATTGTTTTCTGTACCTAGCTGCAACAAGGACCGATTGCTGAAATTGCTTCATGAGGTTTGAGAAGTGTGTGTGTTTGTGTGAGTGTACGGGCATG
This sequence comes from Tenebrosternarchus preto, assembly GCA_025802075.1. Lineage (NCBI taxonomy): Eukaryota > Metazoa > Chordata > Actinopteri > Gymnotiformes > Apteronotidae > Tenebrosternarchus > Tenebrosternarchus preto. Next base: position 1,904,708 of record JAOYMR010000016.1, on the reverse strand, counting down.
CATATGTGTGTGCAAAAGTGCACTTGTTTGTGCGTGTGTGTGTCTGATTATACTTGAGCAAGGTCTCCCATCAAAACAAACTAAGTAGGATGTTTTGCTTTCCTGACGTACGATATTTGGCAGAGCGCACGAAAAACAGTTTTTTCTGTAGGTCACAGTTTTAGAATTTCATGATGGACATCATGGCTGCTATAGGCAAACATATGAGCTTTTCCTACCTTGCCTTCACAATGGCCTTGTGGTTAACAATGAGGTTTGTCTTTTAACCAAGTCTTGTCAGTGCCTGCATACATGGAAGCATTTGTTATTTTCTGCACACAGTAACAAAATAATAAAAAAAAAACCATGCCAGGCTCCCATAGCTGACTTCAGTCTAGGGAGGTCCAGGTCATGGGAGTGTTTACGTTTGACTCAAAGGACCATTTGTTATATCCTTTTGCGCTAGTTTGGCACTCACTAACCCCAAACTACTGCCAAGGCTTGTTATGCTTCTGACGCTTGGCTCCAAAATATCACAGACTGTTCATACACTGAATTTCCCTGAAATAGTAAGGATATATGTCCATTATTGGCTGGTTAAATACATATATCGATGTACATCAGGACAATTTGTCAAAATCAGAAGGAGCAATACGTAAACAATGTGTAACAAATAACAAATAAGCCACAAATAACAAATAAGCTCAACAACAAAAAAACACTCGCACAGTCTTGCGATAAATATGTTCGGTAAATTGTAACTGTGTGTAAGAGTGTAACCAGCACTCCGCATGATACTGCTCTATATATGTTTATTTATGTTACTTCGTAACTTTCCCAGGTCCTTAAAGTGTCCAGACATTCTGTTTCCTTCCATATTTCTCTCGGCACAAGTGTCTGCTCTGGCATTGATTTTATACAGCGATTGAATAGTCTCAGCTGTTAGGCAGATCTATCACGCCAACAGCAGTTGTGTCAATGAGTAAGTTTAATTCTTCCTTCCTCGCAAAGTTAGACAGTACAGAGCAAAGGTGACAAACGCAATAAATCAGGATGAGCTGAGCTGCTGCTGTTGAAGTAGGGACTGTCTTGGAGGTCAAAACAGGTTGTATTGTTTGTAGCCAGGGCAAAGAATATGACTACACAACGAATGAGGTATGAGAAATGGAGGTCACCCATGATTTTATCTGAGAATGTGGTTGAATGTAATAAGGTCTAGGCTATTTTTACACAACCGTATTTATGGTAGTGGGAATACTTGAATAGAAATTATGGACTTTATACGTCATACATTTTTATCCAACTGAGAACAAGTGCATTATTAAGCTTAATAGGCAGGTCAGATGCAGTTTCACACTTGTTTATTAAGAATTATTACTAAACAAAGTATTACAGTAGTATTCTCTCAAACCAAGTCAGAGATTTTTGTTTCTTATTTATGACAAGATGTATTTGGATGTTACATGCTAGCTTCATCTGTGTATTTAATGCTTGAATCAGAAACCTCATTGCTAGAGAGGTTCAAGTTGATTGTTTGGAAGAATTGACTGTCAAGCTGATTGTCTGATAGATTCGAGTTGATTGTCCTCACTCAGTTAAGGTACCAAGTAACAAAATGCAGTTATTGCCAAAAATATGCTCTTTATCATCAGAGAGAGTCAACCATCTGGATGATGCATATCTGAGATCCTGAGAGAATCTGGAGCTTTTCTCTGTTAGTATCTGGAGGTGCTATTGTAATAGTTGTGGACATATGAGGTTTTCAATCTTTTTACCCCAGGTTATGTGAGTCATTACTTCCCTTTAGGGGGGAATAGCTAGAGGGCCAAACGTCCCAACATGTTGATCTTCAATTTCCATTTCAGGATGTGTGTTATTCCAACTCTCGTTTCTAAAAATATCATGAAAAAAAAAATGTCCTGGAAATGTCAGAAATTCATGGTTCTAAATATTTATCTTTGGTTCACTCCGCATGCAGGATGGATATTGTCAGCATTTATCTTCCTTTCTGCTGCACATGACAGTAACATTACTGCAATATGGGTGTGGTTGCAGAGATGTTTTTAAAAGGATGGAACGATAATGCACAGGTGATATTTGTACCAGCTGAGAAAAACAGTTAATAGAACTGCAGCAAATGAGTTTAACAAGTTTATTTTGCAAGTAGTCGCCGAATAACACTGCAGGTAATCCTGTAGATAAAGTACTAATCTTAAATTAAAGACTTAAAGACTTTTAAAGGGGTAGGAGTTGTTAGTGGGTAATTAATAGCTTGTATCTGACATGGCCTACAAGTTTGAGCTGTACATTTGCAAGGTGTGTCCAAATGAGTATTTGTAGTAAAGTGGGTAATTAATGTAGTCATGACAGCTGAATGCATCTGACTACCATCAACTACTTTTTCTCAAAAGGTTATGAGTCATGCAGATTGTCCTTGATCATGATCGTAAAATCTTTCGTATCTTTATGATCAGAATCTTCTAGTCTTTCATGAGATATTCATGTAGAAATCCAAGTAGTTTCAAAAGGATCATAGACTTTTTTTTTCCAGATTTTCAAAAGGCAAATTCAAACTGCAGATGAATAACCAAAACACCAGCTTCTTCTTGAAACGAGGCCATTTCCAACAGTTTAATTTCTTTTGACTATTTGTATATGGAAGTTTTAGAACACTCCTGTTGCTCGGCACCGCCCTGGAAGACAGGGACCTTTCAAAGATCTGACAGCTTTCCATACACTGAGCTGCTCGCTGCAGATGTTGAGAGATGCTACAGATGTTTTCTCCACCTGGCAACATTAGCAACGCATTAGTGAAAAGAACCTGGGCCAGCTTCGCCCGATCATCTAGGGGCCTCTGCCCACGTGCCCACATGCCCCATTGCCCGACGTCCACCGTCCGTCAGCCGAGCCAGACCATGGCTTCCCTGTTCAGGCCACAGCTGCAATATGAGCTGACAGGTGGCCCCTGTCAGCTCAGTGAGTGCACCTCGCATGCCTTTGGTATTCTGTTATAACAGGAATGATTCATGTCACTTTCTCCGACGGCTGGCATATTAGCTGTGTCACTTTCAATTTTAGGATTATTCATCTTGCTCCATGCATGACAGACTGGCACAGAGCAATTAGGGCATATTTTTAGTTCGCTACTGAAGGGCATCTTGCCAGTGTGTAAAACAGTCCTTGAATGGATTATGCATATGTGAATAAGCACATTTTTTTCTATGTAGCCTCTCTTCACTGGGTAAATACAGCATTTAAGTATTGTGTATATGTGCAAATATAAATCCATCTTCACATCTAAATCCAACATTAAGCCCTCTGTAATAGCTTTCATAACCAAACCCTTCAAATGGATTCAGTTCTCTAGAGATTTATGATATAGGAATTCTTCCATTGTGTCTGTACATGTATACTTTGAAAGTTTCTTTCGTCATTCTTTAGCATTTTTGGTATGTTTGTATGCTAATAGTAATAAGTCAGCTGGGTGGAGAAGTATGGAGCTTTTTGTTTTACTGCAAATGTTTTTAGAATACAGAGTAGTAGAAGTTCATATCTTACAATATTTTTTTACTTTACAATATACATGAGGGACTTTACAATATACATGATTTCAGTGCACACATGTATTGGATGAATTGGACGAATAGTGCATTGGATAAATAAAAACAGTTTTGATGACCTTCAGTTCCATGAAGTTCTGAGTTCACTTGGAGTTCCTGCAAAGTAATGACTACATTCACTCTATTGTTTTTTTTAAACAAACACACACACAGCCAGGGGGAGGTGTTGCCTGGCAACAAATTATATTTGCCTAGATTTTGGTTTTAGAAATTCACTAAGACACACAAGAATGACATTAAGTTAACCACACGTTCACATTATTATTTGTTATTCAGGTTTACTAATTGTTTGTTCTTCAGTTTTACGAATCAGATGTTGGAAATGAAGAACACGGTATGCCAAAATCAACTACACTTTCTTGCTACTTTATTTGGAATGCCACTCTAATATTGACTAGGACACCTAGTTGATTTCAGAACAGATCCAGTTCTATATCCCATGGATTTCACAAGGTGCTGGAAACATTCCCTTATGTTTGTTATCCAGGACTGCATAATGTAATTACTGCAGATTTGTCAGCTTCACATTCATGCTGAGAATCTCTCGTTCCACCACGTCCCAGAGATGCTTTTTGCATACAGATCTGGTGTTGTGGAAAGCCACTGACATACACTTGAACTTCTCATGGTCATGGAAGCAGTCTGAAATGACTTGTGTTGAAAACAGTTATTACAGGATGTGAAATTTTGACCACAAAGAGATGCATATGGTCAGCAAAGACACTCAAATAGGCTTTAGCATTCAAACAATGTTCTTTTGGTATTTGGGGGTCTAATGTGTGCCAAAAAAACATTCCCCATACCATTACACCACCAGCAGTGGTTAGGCAGAGTCCATGAACTCTGACCTTAACATCTGCATCTTCCAATAGAAATCAGGATTCATCAGAAAAATGTTTTCCCAATCTTCAGTTGTTGTCACAGTTTCCCCCTTTTGTCATCATGGATTTCATGATGATAGCTACATGTGGCTTTGTTTTGCTTCTGTTTCACTGTTGTATCCACCCCGGCATCTGTTTTATATTAGTTTACATCAGTTTTATTGATCATCTTTTTGATCTATGCCATTCTCGTTGTTCGTTGTTGTTCTCTTTTGTTCCTTGTTCATCTATTTTGATGACCATTGTATTACGTATTTGTGTATTACCTTACTGCTAGCTGTTCAGTTTGAGTGAGCCTGTGTGCACTGTTGCTCTGACTCCTGTTCATAGACGTAAAGAACTGTTGCGTGAGGTGATGTGGTCTTCCAGGTAGCTTGAACCTGCCAGCCCACTCTGCTCTGGCTTCTCTTATGAACCTGCCAAAGTGCCACTTGCCAGCACTGGAAGCCATGGCACTGCCAACTGCTCAGATCACATGTTTCCCCATTATTATGTTTAACTGGAGCACTAATAGCGCCACACATAACCTCTTGGTTTTATGCATTGCACTTCCTTCTATGTGATTGGCTGATTGGGTAATTACATGAACAAGCAGGTGTGCAGGGGTGTCGGTGTGCAGCTTGTGTACGTGAACATTTGTAGGATACAGGCGATCTGCAGCCAAGCGCATTGTGCTAATCTTCTATGTGTTTATTAAGGATCAGTTTCTGTTCATGGGGCTGCTGCTGGCTGTGTATTTTTGGATGGTGGCTTCATCTGTGGTATGATCATCACGGCACTGACAGTGATGTGTAAAACTTCCAGCTCCACTAAAAGGTGCTTAAAATGTTCTGCCATTCAAATAATATAAGGTCCAAAGTAAATCTTTTGACAGAAACACATGACTGATAATATGTTAGAGTAACTAACAAACTGTGGAAGCTGTCAGATGAACTACACTCTGTTCTTGTACATGTAAGTGTAACTATAAGGAGGTGTTTCTAATAAAGTGCTCAGTGAGTGTATATCTAAAATGCCTCATGAAGCAGCACTATCTCAAGCTCAGATCAATGATGGAAACTCTCCATTATACATAATGAATAATTGATTAGCCATTTGTATTCACTGGAAGAAAAGAATGGGGTTCAAGCTCAGGTAACTGATAAAACACGTAATGACTGAAAATAGCTAAATTACACTGGGCTGACAGATATGTTCCAGCTGGACTTCCACTGTTAGAATAGCTAGTTTTATTTTTTTGCCCTGAATTACACCTTTGTTATACCTGCTGAAATGGCTGTAAATTCTTAGGGCTATTGAGACACTGACAATCAGCTTTCATAAAATGTGGTTAAGAGCACCTTATTCATTCCCAGAGACAGTGTAGCAAAGAAGCAAAGTCCATGACTCGTGATGGACCAATAAAAAACCTCAGTCAACTTTATGTAATGTGTACAAAGCAAGCTTGTTTATGTCAAATGCTTGTGTTACTTCCATTTTGGAACATGCCTTTTAGCAAGACCAACCACTTTATGCAATGCATCCATACTTCTTCTTGAGCCAGCCTGTGATATCAGAGTAATATGTAATGAGCAGATATTGCAATTTGGACTTGAACTTACTGTAAAATAAGGTCTTAGGATCCACAGGAAGTGGTAGCTGATTTTAAGTTTATTGACAGCATCAAAGATATCACTGATACAATAGTGTCATAGCATCACATTTTTACAGTAATATTCAAACAACTATCCTCTATCCGCTATTAAGTCAGTATTAAAGCAACATTAATATTTAAGAAGTTACTTGTAAATTACAAATATTAAATGAAAGCTCCTGATATTTACATCTGTACTTTTTACCTTTTGCTCTTTTTTAATGCTTTACAAATGTTTTAATTGGACAGAAAAACATCTTCACACACACACACACACACACAAACATAACTCCACCTCTTTGCTATTCCACCTGCTTCTACTTTACCACGCTCCACCTCTCACCTGCTTACAATCACAGCTCCTCCCAAACAAAGCTATAAATAGCTCAAGACTTTCCATATGACTCTGTAAAGTCCCTGTAAAGTGAGTGGCATGCTTAACCCTCGATGTTTTATGTCAGAGACATTTGAGCCTGCATGTCCCGATGGAAAAGGTCATGCATAAAATCATACAGAATAAAGGTGCAACAGCACAGAAGACATGCACTTTCTCAGTGTCACAGGTTTGCATAGAAATTCAGATACCACTTCATGACTGCATTAACTGAATTTATTTGCTTGGTGATTACAAGCTTTTATAAGAATAAATTGCCTTATGAGTGTAAATATAATCTAATAAGTTTTCCATTAGATGCCTGCCTGTCGTTTGTTCCAGATCTATTGCCCTAGGAGACGACAAGGTGAAAGTACCTAAAACAATCAAAACTTGCCCATGTGCAACTGTCAGATGCATGTTTTCAATACTATCAATAACATTTGAAAGCAGAAAGTTTCTACATGAAACGTACCATAGTCAGATGGCAATACTATTATTTTAAATAGAACAGTCCCTACTCTACCACCTGCTGAGCCATTGTGACCTTTAGGCCTTACAACATAAACAAAGCACTCTGGACTCAAAGCAGGTTTATGATGTTGCCTCAGGGACCCTTTGAAAGAAGCCAAGAAAGTGGCCACTCTGACTCGAAGCAAGTTTCCTGCAGCCACTATTTCATGACCCTTCCCCTGCTTCAATATGTATTTATTTCAAGTCCTGCTGGACCTTCTGATGCTCTCCAGAGAGGGCTCTGTTTTTTCTCAAGCTCACAGAGAAAGACAGGCAGAGGGCGAGACAGAGAGAGAAGGACAGAGAGTGAGACAGAGAGAGAGAGTTGGAGCAAGAGAGAGAGGGAGAGGGGTGAGAGCACAGAAGTGCTTGTCACCCCCAACGCTTCTCCATCCAAAACACAGCAGCGCTCAGATCTAATCGCTCTGGACAAATTTGCAGTTTTCTCCAGGATACGCAGCTTCTCACGATCCCTTGTCATCATACCAGAGGAGATATGATGCTAAGTAGACTGTGGTGTCTGCTGGAGGTAACTGTGCCCACACAGCATGTTTAAGATCGGGGGTGTGCATGACATAAGAGCTGAATCGCAGGCAAACACTAGCAAACAGTGCATGCATGGGAAGCGGCGCATGTTAACTGTGCACAAAGCTCCTCCATATAACAAGCTTACACAGCATATTGGGAGGGAGGGTCGTCCCAATTTCAACCTTGAAAGACGTATATGCGTTATTAACAAAGCAATGCTGAGATAGTGTAAAGTTTTAGGGAAGCAACAAGCGCGATCACGCCAAGTGTAGCGCCCAGGGAGGTCTTCCAGTAGTTTTAAAAATAGTAAATCTCCCTCTTAGCTTCGCATGTTCACTGAAGGGCTCCATTTGGAAAAGGACCAGGGGGGGCAATGAGTCCGAACGAGGGCATAGTGTGAAGGTAGAGGTTAGTCTACACGTGAACCATTCACCACCTGAGCCCAGCTTGCATGTGCACATGTCTGGTTTGGAGAATCACTGTGTTCCTTTCCTCGCTATTCCTAAACACCATATTAATGTGAGTAGCTGCTTGCGACATGTTGACCATGTATAAACCCACTGTGTTCAGTCTTTCTCAAGTCTAATCTGGATTGTAATGATACATGCTGCTATGCACTAGGTTCTCAAGATTTTTTCCATTGTGGGACTGTGTACAGGGATTTCTCTCCTCTTTTGCTGTTATCTACCAAGGCTAAGACCTTAAGACAGGGTTTACAATAGCAGTCGCACTGTTTAATGTAGTCCGAAGAATTATATAACGAAATAGAGTGTTGTTTGACTTGTGACTGAAAGGAAAGCGGGGGGGGGGGTTAGTTCTGGGTGAAATGAGTGAGTCCATCTGGACAGTGTTCCAGTATATAGAAATGGCTTTGTGCGCTCTCACAGACATGGAAATGTATCAGGTGACATCTTGACGGATGCCACTTCACTGTCGAGGCCATCGACTCTGGTAGGACAGGAAAATGTATGGAAGGAGTGGAGAGACGGGACAATGGTGAACGGAGAGAGAGAGGGAAGAAGGGAGACCCATCACTGCTATGGTCTATACTTTTCAGATGAGACAGTAAAAAGTTATGAATGCTGATAAAAAAAAATAAATATGTCTTACTGAGTTTTATTTCACCAGTCAAAACGGCATTAAGTGCATATCGTCTGAGTGACCAAAGGGGTTTCATTATCTCACTCCAATCAAGTTTAGGTGGAGCCACATTGATACCCTTGAGAGCACATATGTCTCCAAATTGTTCCTTTTTCTCTGGAGAAAAAAGAGGCACCATCTGCTGGTAAGGTTACACCATTGTGTACGATGGATACTACCAGGATGGAGTGGGGGATGGGGTGGGGTGAGCCTGGTGTTATTAAATAGACTCATTGGAATCTGCTATTGATTGGCAATCTATTAATTAAAAACGCTACTTTAATCTAATCTTTAATAATCTAATTATTCTGGATAAATATTTTGCTGTCCATGTTGCTCACGCAACAGTGACTACAATAATCAGTAGTCCTGTATGCAGTGTACTCAATGCACTAAATTTTTTATAATTTATACATTAGCTAGGCAGCTAGGCTGTTTCAACAGCACGAAAAAAACGAGGGAAATACAGAAAACCCTGTTCATAAATTACAGGTCATTTTGTTGAATAAATACTTGGCCGAATCATAGATCGTTAATTCAATACACTATAGCTAAACTAATGAGAGAGAGAGAGAGAGAGAGAGAGAGAGAGAGAGAGAGAGAGAGAGAGAGAGAGAGAGAGAGAGAGAGAG
>JAOYMR010000016.1:1875805-1895309 GCA_025802075.1 Tenebrosternarchus preto | reverse complement strand
GAGAGAGAGAGAGAGAGAGAGAGAGAGAGAGAGAGAGAGAGAGAGAGAGAGAGAGAGAGAGAGAGAGAGAGACGCATGTAGGGGTCAGTATCCTTTTCTCATACTGCGGGCGGGCGTGCGCACGCGATGTTGACAAGTGACAAGGGCTGCTCTTCGCGTTTCTAACGTGTATCAAACAGAGTAGAGCAATCACATTGAATCATATCTTAACGACTCCTCACTTTGAACCGAACTATGCAAATGATTTTGGGGGGATAATTTTTTTTATCGCGATATGGAGGGTTTTCCTTCAGAAAGCGAAAGGACGGAGGCTTGGCTTGACGACAATCAGGACTTCGCTCACTCATACTTTGTTCGAAAAGCCACCCGGTAAGTTAAGGAAGTAGGCGTATGCGGACAGCTACGAGTAATTTGTTTATTCACAATATCATAGACAGTAGAGTAAAGAACGGGATATGGTCGATTAGTTGCGAGGCAGATAACGTCCTTTCAAACACAACCATGTGTGGTGCAGTATGTCATTAAGGGCTTAAGGACGCCACGCGGACACTCAGTTAATAAAAAACCTTTAATATTTTTCCTGATAAACATACCACTCTGAACTGCGGAAATTACTGCCGTGCAAGACACCAGCGCTGACATTTTTAATATCGTTGTTGTATCTTATAGTTCTGATTACGTGTAGCCTACAGCCGTAATAGTATAGGAGCGATTTTTATAAACACCTATCTGTGGTTGTGAATTGCTGCGTGTTGGCAAGCCATTGTCAACATGACAGCGTACTTTTTAATCTTATTAGATATAATCTATCTTTTCCTTCTTGTCCGATGCAAGTCAGCCTCTACATCTTCTATTCGGTCTTCTCCTGCCTGTGACCTGTAGCCTACTGTCAACGGCAACCACAGGCATAGCCAGACTCGTAGTTCCTTTACAACTTGACCGCGCCACATATTGTACTTCCCTTTATTGAAGAGGCACCTGCAATGTTTAAAGTGCATGTGGTACTAAAAGTGGTATACATGAGTACTAAAAAGGTTACCTTTAAATTGTAGTAGGGACTTTGCTGAACATCTGATATATCTTTGTTGCTTTTTAAAAAATGCAGGCTACACAGTAAAAGCACCACTGTTAAATGAACAATGCAGTGTTAAACCGGTTCTCAATGGACATTATATATAAAAATATTTTTTGTCCACTTCTTTGCAAGGTGTTTTGATATGTGCTTGGCTTGTGTTTTTTTAAACTTATGGATGTGCTCTAACTTCTGCTCACTGAGGGTTGGCTCCTGTAACAGCCATTGTCACATACTTCATTTTGTTAGAATTAGAAGATAATCTGCTAGTGAATGTCACGGCAGTTTTACAGTCTCTGGGGTTTTCCAGTCTAGTTGCTGCACTCAGTTTAATTCAATATGATATTAAATTCAAGGGGCTTAGACTTTGGACTTTGAACATTTTATTTTATGCTTGTTGCTCTGTTGTGCAGTTTTTCCATCGTGAACTGAGTACACTAATTTGTTCAAGCTTTACTGTTCAGTCCTGCACAATTCAGATTCGTGTGCTATTCACCTTCCAGTGGAAGTAGTACAATGATATAGAAGAAGACTTGTAACTATGGTAATTCTGAAACCAGTTTGAAATTTGGATCTGCATGCCATTCACACAAAGCCTTGACAGACATCAAATGAAGACAAAATGCTCACATTTTCAAGAGCCAATACCATAATGACGGTGTTCAAGGAAACTAGAATTAGAAGCTGCAGAAACACTTACAGTTGTAAGGAAAAGTGTGTCAAACTTTGGAATTTATACATTGATGCTGGGTACCTGCTCGTGGAAGCAGGATTCTGTTTGACTATATATGTGTGCAGTATGATACAGTAAAGTCTGATAAGATAACCAATAGATAACTTCATAGGAACCTCATAAAAAATGTAAATAATGTAAATAAAAAAATAAAAAAATATATTAACCTGGAAAGCATGCCAAAGCAGTTTCTAAAGAAAGGTCCCAGTCACACAGATGGTTTACAAAAGGAAGAAATTCAGTACCCATGCTATGCTCTGTAGGAGCTTCCATCTTCAAAGAACACTGCAGATTAGATAAAAGCCAAATTTCTGCTAATGGTACCCAGCATTATATTTTGAGAAAGTAAAAGCTTTGCCTACCAATACCAAGATCTCATCCACAAATATGAAACATATTGGCAGGAATAGAATGGTGGGGTTTTGATCATTTAAGCAAATCCCGTAGATGTATGTGAATTGAAAAAGTATTGAGAATTGGCCCAGAATACCACTGCATCTGATTAAAGTTGTAACCAATAAATGAGGTTCCAGCAGTTACTACATATTAAGTTTCTTATATTGTTCCATTAGTGATGTTAGTTTAAGCAATTTATTCGATAAAGATATGATACTGTGAAATTGTGTGTGCTTATAAAATTACCGTCTTTATTTATTTATTACTAGGACCATTTATTATTATCTATAGATCAGTTCAGCTTTTAGGAGCAATTACAGTATATGCTGAAATCAGCGGTAACTTCAATGGAGTTGAAATCTGCATTAGTTAAGTGTCTTTATACAAACTCTAACTGAAAACTGTAGCCTTGCCCATCTGTCCTTTTAAATAGCTTTTTAAACCTCTCCAGGCACTCTTATTGGTTATTTGTTTTTTCAGGGAAATGGTCAACGCCTGGTTTGCTGAGAGGGTTCACTCTATCCAGCCCTCCAGAGAGGGGTCCAAAACTCTTCCTGAACCTCTCAGCTCCCTGCCTCCTCTGGGCCCTGGTGAGGCCCCGTCACCCAGCCCTGCTCCGGCCACGCCCACCCGCAAGATCTCCGCGTCCGAGTTTGACCGACCCCTGCGGCCTATCGTGGTGAAGGACGCCGAAGGTTCGCTCACCTTTCTGAGCGACACGGAGCGGGTGCAGATGTCACCCCCGGCCACCCTGAAGGCTGGCCCAGGAGGAGGCCCGGATGATGGCGGGGGGAGAAGGGACCAGCACGGAGGTGACCGCTGCGCCCGCTTGCTGGAGCTCGTCAAGGAGGTCTCGAGCCATCTGGACCTGACCGCACTCTGCCACAGGATCTTTTTGCACACCCACGAGCTGATCGCGGCTGACCGCTACTCGCTGTTCCTGGTCTGCGAGGACAGCTCCAACAAGAAGTTCCTGGTTAGCCGGCTTTTTGACGTCGCGGAGGGATCCACTCTGGAGGAGGCATCCAACAGCGGCATCCGTCTGGAGTGGAACAAAGGTATTGTTGGACATGTGGCAGCAACCGGCCAGCCCCTCAACATCAAGAACGCGTATGAGGTAAAGTTTTCATTCTCACGTACTGGGTTTTTGGACACGGTGGTGACTGTTATACTACACAGTTAAAACAAATGAAAGACGGTAATAATAAAAATGAAGGATAATTATTTAAATTTGTGAAGCGCTTTTCACATAGCCAAGGCAGTGTGTAGGCATCATATTCTAAAACTGCCTGCAAAGCCAGCACCAAGTGTTGAATATAATATTTAGTTCCTTTTGCAAGAATGAAAACATTTAAGTAGTTACAGCCTTAAATATTTAAATTGTGATTTTGGTAATAATGAAAAAAGGTTTGGTTATCATGAAAGTATTGTAGTGGTTCATTGGTGTTGGCTTTGGCGGTGCAGCAAGCAGGTCAGATCTGTTGTTAATTTGATGTATTAAGGAATAGTGAGTACCATTTTTTTTTTCCAGTAGATGCTCATGGTATCTGTTGACAGACTTTGTTGACTATCGGGCTGTATGGCCACCTGCTCTGTGTTAACCTTTGAAGGTCTTAACAGCTGAAATTATTCACACACATTCCTAAGTACTCAGCTGAGGTCACATTAAGTTCCCTAAGTGGCAGCAAAGTCAACATTCAGTTGTCAGTAGTCAAAGTTAGAATTCAGAGTCACCTCTGTTGTATGGATGTAACCTTTAACTCTTATTTTCACCGTCTCAATAATAACCTTTAATAACCTTTGTTATTAAAGAAAACATTGTTTTAGGATTTGAAATCAGATTTAACAGTGTATGGCAGTGTTATAGATTATACCATACAGCCCAGCAATAATATATGCATTATCTATCTTGTTTATATGTGTTGTTTGTTGTTCAGTTGCTAGCCAACTTTGTGTGGGTCATAGATCTTTATACCCAAGCTAGGCTTCTTGGGACATGATAATATTGTGGACTGATATGAGAGCAGGAGAAACCAGTACATTATAGGATATACCTAAGATATTGCTTTTATGCAATGTTGTTTATTTGCAGAAGATGCCAGTATCAAAATGCAAGAATGATGAAAATCCATAGCTTATATTTTAAATCTTTATAATAAAAAACTGTAACAAATGTCAGAGTGCTGTTTAAATGTAGCTTGTTAGGAATATTGAAAATTTCTTTTTGCACATTTTTTTTTTGTAGCTGTACAACTTTTATATTTACATTTTATATCTGTAGGATCCTCGATTCAATGCAGAGGTGGACCAGATCACAGGGTACAAAACACAGAGCATCCTATGTATGCCAATAAAAAACCATAGAGATGAGGTATGAGACATAAAAAGTAGCATTTGTAGTAGCGTTGAAGTCTTGGGGGATTTTATTACTGCCAAAGCAGCAAATCACACAGCATGTGTGTTTTCTTCATTGTTGTCTTAAAGGTTGTTGGCGTGGCCCAAGCAATCAACAAGAGGTGTGGAGAGAACAGTACCTTCACAGAACAAGATGAGAAGGTGAACATTTTTACAGCTTTGTTTTTATAGCTTTGTCTTGCTCGGTAAAGGTTACTGTGTTTTATTTAGTCCCAAAATTTTGTGGTTTTTGTCTTTAGGACTTTTCTTCTTATTTGGCTTTCTCGGGTATTGTCCTACACAACGCACAGCTGTACGAGACGTCACAGCTCGAAAACAGGCGGAATCAGGTAACCCGTCCTTCTCTGTCTTTGATTGGAAAGCATCAGGTCTTGGTTCTCATCTCCTTGGCTTGTTAACCCTGCGGTTCAGGTCTTGCTGGACCTGGCCAGCCTCATCTTTGAAGAACAGCAGTCGCTGGATGTGCTGCTACGGAAGATCGCCGCCACCATCTTGTCTTTCATGCAGGCTCAGGAGTGCACTGTGTTTATTGCTGATGGTGAAACAGCGGTGAGTTAAGAACACTTCACTTTCCTTTTGCTGACCCATTAAAGGGGCTTTTATGTAAGGGTGGGAAAAGGTTGAAGCTAGACAGTAGAAAATAGTCAAGGAATGAGACACAATAGTCAAGGAATGAGAGAGTTTCACTGCAAATACCAATGCATTTCAGACACTGGGGCATGTTTCAGCATGACTTCTTTTGAAATATTTTTTCGTATGCTTTCAGCCTTAAGCAAAACTATCTACCTCTGAATTGGAAATATAGCTAAAAGTCAATGCATGCAACTGAACTAAAATGAGTGTTAGATCAAGAGAGAAAAAAAGACATTGCAAAGCAATAAGCAGTTTATGTTGAGCTGTGGAACTAAGGGAAGGTTTTTAGTAATACCACATGCTTGAGGGTGGGAGCGTTCAATTGATGGACCAAAATTATTTTTGCAGATGACCTCATAGATCCTTAAAACACTAATTAGGAATTATTGCAGCAGTAAAGCCTGTTGTGGTACTGTAGAAAAAAAATGGAGTGGCCAAAAAAAAGAGAAAATGCTAACTGAGGTCTGAATGAAGGAATATCAATATGGTGATTATTACAGTAGATAATTTATCACTGTTAAAGACTTTAAAAGCACAGTACTGAGTAATGTGTAGCATAATCTGGCTCACATTCATATAGTCTTTCATCCACGTTTATGAAAGTGGTTTCTGTTCGAGTGGATGTCATTTCAAGTTCTAAAAGTGATTTTTCTAAATGTAGTTCAATTTAATGTCAGTGTTTTATAAATCATGATAATTTCCAATTTGAAAGACAGAATTCGAAAAACGTGCATTTGGTATAATGTTGAGAGGTACCTAGCTTATGCACCATTTTCAGAGCCAGTACTGGGTATTTTGGTGTGCCGAACTGAACGGGTGAGTGGCAGGCCAATCAGTAGGCAACACTGGTTTCATTTACAGCAAAACCACAAGCAGGAGAGGGCCTGAATTGCTGCCTTATTCTATACTGGCAAAGAAGCAATTACAAGAGACATGCTAACACACACATAGAGAGAAACAAACACCAGTTACTGTCCTTGAAAATCCCATGAAAGTAAACATCGATTTTAAAAGTATTAGCACCAAAGAACATCCAATATATCTGAAATGGGAGAGAACTTTAATATAGTTCTTAGGAGTAAGCTTCTAATGTCAAGTGCAGCCAGTGACTGCCATGTATTACATTAACAGCTTGTGACAAGGATGCTCCCTTACTGAAAATACTAAGGAGCAGGATTTTGGCCAGGTGAGTCACAGTGGAAAATTTGGGTAAAAGACCATTATTCAATCTGTTGTATTAACAACAGTTAAAGCACAATTCTCCAAGTTCACGCCTTGCTTCTGGGTGTTTTATGAAATTCTTCTGTTTGCAAAACATGGCCAAGAATTTCCATAATGCTAAGAGTTGTGGCGGATGAGAATTCTCTGTGTTGGAGAGTTATTCAGGTAGTGCCGCAAGAATGATTTCTTTTATAATCCTGAAGCAGATGATGTTTGAGGGGGACTGTAGTTGGAGGCAAAAACTAAAGCCACATTCTCTAGCAGGTTGGAATAAAAAGTCATGAAGGACTATTCTAGACTGGTGATGATGGAAGTCAAATGTTTGTTTGGATATGTTCTTTATCCATGCATGGTACATGTAAAGTATGGGCTCTCGTGAGAGCAATTTTTAGGGGGTTAGCAGGGCTTATCTTATATTAAACAGCTGGTTGTACTAAAGGATGTTTTGTGTTCTTATTTTCTTTACAAGGAAATGTCTCAAAAGTTTCTGAAACCAAAGTTGCCAATTGCATGGTGGGCTGTATGTAGGGTAATATCTAATGAATGTTGACATTTGCCTCTCTCTGTGGGAGGTCTGTTTTGCTCTGCTGTGGTCTCCTGCAGCTTCAAGCCACTTGCTAAGAGAGAGACATTTCTTAGTGGTCCCAGAGACCGCGTGCTCAGAAGAAATCCACTTAGTCCAATCACACTGATTTATATGGGCCCCAGCAAGAGTTCTGGGGTTTGTCAGCTTGACAGATATTTTGTTGACTATTGATGCAGCCCCGCTGTGCTTTTGAAAGAGAAGAGTCCAGTTTATGTTTACCTGATGAACACGTTCTTCTTCTTTAACAAAGTTACTGTTAATGTCTTAAATGTAAGACAGTGTTTGTGGAAGCAGGGATATTACAAACTGAACCAGTTTTCTAATATTTTGTCCTGATAAAATGAATCTGGATGACTCCATGGTTCATCTTATTCTGTTTTCATGATCTCTTAAAATTTGGAATATGCAGCTTTTTACAAGGCGGCCTCAGGTTAGCAGACAAGTCCCTATAAGGAGCTAACCGTGTGTCTAAGAATGCTGAGATAAACTCAGCTTCTGCCAGAGCCGATGAATGGTGTATTAAATTTCCTCGCTGTTTACTGTGGAGATCCGTTACAGGTTCTTCCGCCTTGCCTGCTTGACTAATGTCATTTGGCCACCACCAAGATCCAAAACGATTTTAATTGTTGCAGGCGGGAAATTTTGACTCGTCCTGAAACAGACAAACACAAGTGCATTAAACCGTGTGGCTGTTGGGGTTCTGGGTCACGTTTACCCAGTCAGTCACCGGCAACTAGCAGCATAAAAAAGTCCCAGAAACTACAGGCTTCCCTCCCATGAAAGCTTGCCTGCATTCGCCTCTGTGTGGAGCAGCGATTTAACTTATGACTGTTCTGCTTGTGTCACAGAACGCTTTCTCAAGCGTGTTCCATATGGACTATGAGGAGCTTAGTGGATCTGGAGAGTATACAAACAGGTAAGAGTCAAAGCATAATAAAGTGTTTAACTGTGTGCTTATTGCAATTACAAACAAAGTGTTTTCAAAGCATCCTGGATACATACTGAAAGCAAAACAAGTCAAGGTGGCAAGTGGTCTAGATGAACAATGACCTTTCATGTTTTTCATACCAGAACATTTGATCACAAACAGACATTGAACATACCAGTGCAAGGCCTTTTTAGATGTCTTTTTTTTTTAAGAAAGAAAATGTCCTTTAGCCATAAAAGGATCAGGACAGAAGCATGTAAGGCTACACTTTGGTTTCAACAATGGCTTCTTCCATAGCCGTTCTGACAGGTGCTTAATCATAATCTGTTTAAGTTAACCTGTGTCGATGGAGCAATTTTCTCTCTTTTGGAAAACCTTTCAAGGGTTTTCAGAGAGGCACGAAACTCACTCCCAAACTGCACGTAGATGCCTGTTTTTTAATGTGGGCACTCCGTTAAAACCACAAGCTCTTTTTGACAGTTCTATTACTCACATATGCGGCTGGTAATCGACCATGTGGAAAAACAGTGTAAGGATCATGTAGTGTAAAATCGCAGGCACTGTCCGACATAAAAAAATAATTTTCTTTCCTCAGGAAATATGGCTTTCAATATAATTGTTGTTTGTTGTTGCAGCCTGCTGAAAAGCAGGATAAGATTTTACTTTATGAGAGAGTAAAAAAGAAAATAATTTTTCATGAGCTTTGCTGGGAAATGCAGAAAAAAATATTCTAATTTCTGGTAGACTAAAACAGGTAGTTTTAGTGAGGTAGTTTTCCCTCATTCTATTAAATTGTTCTACACATTGGCCCTTAAACACAGACACCTTTTTAATGGTGCTTGCATATTAGCATAAGACAAATATCTTAATTTGTGTGCATGCAAGTACTATTTTAACTACTAGTTTGAAGTGTAATGAAGTGTTGCATATAGTGGAATCTGCCAAATGGAAGAGATTGGTGTTAAGACAGTGTGAACTAGTGGATTCTTCAATAGTTCACTGTTAAATGTTTAATGATAACATTAGATTGGATTCCAAGAGATTCTGCATTGTTATTAGAAATAAAAATTACATTTTTAAGAACCTAAAGTACCTCTTGGATTATTTATGAGTGAGAAGGTCATATCCTGAACCTGAAGCTATTTACCTTAGTGAAAGAATGTAAAATGGTTTCCCGGCTGTTTCCTGATAGTAAATATTTGTTTTAAAGATGTTCCCAATTAGAGGATTAAGCTTATGAAAGAACATTGCTTCACATCTCAGATGTATGGCAGTTCAGATAGTCAAATCATAACGGCATTTATGAAGCATTTATGAAAATAAAATCAAGAACATGAGTGAGTTAAGTAATAAAAACAACGTTAGATTAGATTTCAAAGTCTGTATTACCAGAGGTTGCTTTTCATTCCTGTTCAGTATAATAGTGCAGCCATTTTAACCTATGATGAGTTTATACTGTAGTTTAAACCACAGTAAAAATTATGCCTTGTTTCCATTACAGGGATAGTGATGTGAATAAGATTAACTACATGTATGCCCAATACGTGAAGAACACCATGGAACCACTGAACATCCCTGACATTACAAAGGACCAGTTATTTCCTTGGACCGTAAGTGTACAAAAGAGCACTGCACTGCAATCCTTTATCCCAAAGGAGATCCCATTCTGGGCCTGAGTCACACAGTTCTCATGGACGTTTTTCTCCACACCCTTTTGTAAAAATCTCTTCTTCTGTGCCAGATATTGATCTCATATATTTTACATAAGGCCTTCACTCTTTCGGGTTCCAAAGCTGAATCTCTATGAATGTCGCTCTTCCCAGTGTGAGAGCCAGAACTACCATGTCAAGAGTTTGTTGTGCACACCAATCAGGAATGGGAAGAAAGATAAAGTCATAGGTAAGATTGTGGCTATTCTCTGAGGTCTTATTTCCTTTCATACAGTGGCTTCGGGAGTTACAGCTGTTGCCTGTTACTAGGATTACAGTAACAGATATGATGTGAATAATGTAATATCACATGTAATTTGTGTATAGTATTTCTCAGTATTAGCATGATTTGTCTTATAAAGGCATTGCCTTGTCTTAAATCCTCAAGATGAAGTACAAGTTTAAATAAATAGTTAAATATTGTGATTGAATTAGTTAAACCAGTTATATAATTAAAATAGCATGTTTCCAATGATCCACACATCCACATAGCCGATACATTTTCGGTAATCCACAGTGTGCATTTTCAAGTAACAGCATTATCCAGCTAAAGATAATGTGTCATCCATTGTGCTGCTGATGAAATGAAATAATTCTCAGCTAAGGCCAATACATTCTCTATTGCTTTGTATAGAAAATAAACTGAACAGTTCGTGGGCCACCATTCGTGCACATAAAAAGTGTGTAATAGGAAAGGCCATAAACAATATATGTTACTAAGAAATCAATTCTGCCTTTCCTGGAGGACTGATTGTTTATGGCATGCCTGGTTAGATTTATAATGCTGTTCAACATGTGTAAACAACCAATAAGAGGCCCCTGGCAGTAAGCACCTGTCAGCAAACACATACATGGCACCTCTGCCTCCGGGGATTATCACAGGCTGGGTTTTTTTTTGTTTTTGTTTTTTCTTCCCATGAAGGTGTTTGCCAGCTGGTCAACAAGATGGATGAAAGCACAGGTGAGGTGAAGGCGTTTAATCGTAACGATGAGCAGTTTCTAGAAGCCTTTGCCATCTTTTGTGGACTGGGCATCCAGAACACTCAGATGTACGAGACTGTGGAGAGGGCTATGGCTAAACAGGAAGTCACGCTCGAGGTCAGTGAACTTAGTTAATTATTACCCCAAAACAATAAAACAATAAAAATATATGGTAATTAGACCCAAAGGATGGTACGAATAAGGATTAACGAGGAAAGATAATGATCAAAGCCCGCCATCACCTAAATAGGTGTCTGTATAGGTGGGGTCTCTTAGAAACAAAGCACCCAACCCTTCCCAGCTACATGCTCCTCCCAGACTCCAGGCACACGCCACCCGCTCTAGGCTGCGTACTCGCCTCTCTTCTCTCTGCAGGGGGGAGCTATCACCATCAGTCGTGGCCCAGTGACAGGCAGTCTTCTGCAGCTGACACAAACCCACACACACACACCCCTTCAGGCCCTGTCCTGATCCCCCACTCACACCCCTCCCCATACCATTTCTTTTCTCATGCACTAATGATCTCTGGGACAGTGGTGGTAGTGGTGTGAAGGGAAAAAAGGGGTGGGGGTCATCTGGATGGCGTACAGTGGAAAGTGGGTCACTTACAGCCTGATAGTTCTGAGGTAGTTCTGAGCTCAGGTTTACACTATAACACCATACAATGGCCAGAGAGTGAATGGTAATGCTGATTTTATGAATAAAGGTGCAGATTTGTAAAGCGTTAATGTTAGAACCTGTGAGCAGCTAAATGTCAAGCCTTCCACGAGCTAAAAGTGAGCATTTTTGCATTCACTTATCCAAACAGTTATTTCAGAAGGGTGGTGCATGTTCTGTTCACGCGCGTGCCTCTGTACGTATGTGCATCTATGCGTGTGTCCTTCAGGTTCTCTCTTACCACGCTTCTGCTGCGGAGGAGGAGACGCGGGCGCTCCAGGTAACTGCGGTAAATTACACTTTATTCTTTTGACGTCTCCCGCCTCTTGAAACCTCAGCATTCGCACTCTGCAAACGGGCTCAGTTTGCCGACGATGGCCAGGGCCAGCCCAGGGTTAGAAACAGGAGTGTTCCATGCTGTGCAAGGCCGGTTGTCAAGTGATATGCAGATTTGTTGTCTTTGTACGCTCTATTTATTAGGACTTCCCATAGAATCCAAGTAGTAAAAAAAGTAGAAAGGCTTGACTGAATTAGTTAGTTAATTAATCATGGAATCAATGCTTTTAATCATGTTTAATTGGTCCGTGTTATGTAAATTAACAATGGAAAAACTTGATTGTGGTGCATTACATTAGTATTCTTTGAGGAATACATATGTGTAATATATATAACCCAACTTCTGTTCCAACCCAGATTCAGCTACAGCAAAATGCCAGTTAAAAGTGGCCTAATTTTGCTTGTGTGCATACTGTGTAGTTTTAACACTGTTCCTCCAGGGCAATGAAAGCAAGATGAGAGAAAAGGGAGGCTGAGCGCAGCACAAATAGCATTTATTGCCATGAAAGGCGCTGCTCTCGGCTAGAGAGACAAGCCGAGCACAGCTAAATGCTCATCCTGTGTACCTCAAAATATGCTGATCACTGCTCATTGATTATTAATGCCTGACAGAGATCTCTGGAGTTGGAGGTTGATAGGCTGTTTACATAGACAGTGTGTGTGTGTGTGTGTGTGTGTGTGAGTGTGTGTGTGTGTGTGTTTGTTGACGCTAGTCTGTGTGCTCTCTTTGTCAAAAGGCAGCCACCGTTCCCTCCGCACAGTCTCTGAGACTCCTGGACTTCAGCTTCAGTGACTTTGATCTGTCAGATGTGGAAACAACCCAGGCCACTATACGCATGTTTGTGGACCTCAAGCTTGTGCAGAACTTTCAAATGAAGTACAAGGTACACTATTCTATGTTTATGATCATTCATACAAGCAGGAGAATTAGATACTAAGAAATATATCCTGCAAGTGGGGAGACACCAAACTGTAATATATCTCAAAAAAGGAATATAATAAGTTGCTAGGCCAGGCATAGCAGGTACAAACAGTCTTTGCAGTATAATATTTGAAAAATGCCAATCATTCACTAAACATCACTATTGCAAAAATATCCAAGTTGTAGCAGCTACCAAATACTCTTACTGAAATAAAACCTTACACTCCTACACCTTCTCCTTTGAGTTAACTGTCCAATGAAGCATTGGCCCGTCCATACTGTTAAAAAAAAGAACAAAAAAACATCAGTGCCACTCACAACGCCTGGCCCTTGTGAACAAGCTCCTTTTATGGCCCTCGGTGTCAGGAGAGAAGGGCCACAGACGTAGCACAAAGACAGGCTTTTTATTGAAATCGCCAGCGGGCGCTCACGGCCCTGGCAGGCCGCGTGAGCGAAAGCAGACGCTCTTTCCGACCACCCCGGCAGGCTCCCGTCGGGTCCAGATCGATCACGGGGTGGCGCTGCCACCCTCTGTGGGCAAGAACAGTGCCACAATGCAGACATGCCTAGCCCCCTGCGGGGGGCCCATGCTGACCAGCCGGGGGCCACTCTGCCTTATGGTGCATGTGATCTTACTCTGTGGCGTAGGGATGTTTGGATTTGTTCTTTTTAGGGTTTTTTTGTACTCACTTTGAGTTTATTTAAGTGATATTTTATTTTGAAACAAGCAAACCATATATTTTGTTTATATAAATTATATCATATAGTGCAGTTGTGATATAACCTTTTTTTATTTTATTTTTTAACCTTTTTAATAAGACGCTGTTCTTTTTACTGCATAAGCTCCTCTAAAAGAAATCAAAACGTTATTTTTTGCTGTCTAAATCATTATAAATACCAGTGCAAATACTAATTACGAGATGATGGCCGCTCATTTTCTTCTGTACAGTAATCATGTCCATGCTTGTTGTACATTGGTAGTATTTCAGTTAGCTTATTTGTATCAACCTGCAGAGATAAAAAGAACAGACAATTGATACAGTAAAGAAATTCGATTAGCAACTTTCCTGGTTTACAATTTAATTCTAAGAACAAGCAAATTGAATTTAGTTTTTTTTTCCTTGCTAAGATGTCCTCATGACTAAAGAGCTGCTGTTGCCATTTCGGCTGTTGCAGTCTTTCTGAGACCTCTCCGCTTCCTGATCCTTCTGCGCATTTCTGATGGTTCTTGCCTATTATTTTTGCCTGTGTTCAGAACCTGTGCCAGTGGGTGTTGAGTGTGAAGAAGAACTACAGGAAGAACGTGGCCTACCACAACTGGCGGCACGCCTTCAACACGTCCCAGTGCATGTTCAGTATCCTCAAAGCCGGGAGGCTACAGGTCAGCACAGAAAACTGATGAACCCAACAGGGGGGCACTAGCCTCCTCAGCTTCAGCACCTACTGAGTTTGAGCCTGGCATCTCACCACTCTGTATGTCAGCTGTTCACACAAAGGGTGTTTGTGGACATAATCTGTGTTAGGATTGTGGGTTTGCTGTTAAGAATTCTGCACAACAACACTTAAATAAAATGATAAGTAAAAGACACGATTTCAGAATGGAACCACAATGTAGTAAACACAGAAACATAGGCACTTATTGAAGTACAGATAAAATACTAACAATGTAATTTTAAGGCCCCACGTAATAAAAACGTTCTTACTTTCTTCTCAAATGTATTTAAATCATTGGCTCTAAGGTCGTCCAGAATAGCATTGCAGAGTTTGGGGCCATGGTAGCAGAAAGTAACCTCTGTGCTCTTTATACGAGTGATGGGCAGCACGAGAATGTTTTTATCAGCTGATCTGAGGGCCCTTGAGGAGTCATGCCTTGTTATCAAACTCCTGAGGTAAAGTGGAGCAAGACTCTTAAAGGTGAATAGGTCAGGATTTTAAAGTCAGTTCAGAATGACAGAAGTAGCCAGTACAATTCCTTAAGGATTGGTGTAATACGCACTCTTTGCACATGCTAGGACTCGAGCATTCTGTATCCTTTGAAGGCTTGAAATTGTTTTCTTTGGGAGGCCTGCTAACAGCGCATTGGAGTACTCCAGACATGATTATACAAATGCAAGTATGGGTCTTTTATTCCTGACCTTGGCTATTTTACACAGAAAATATATTTAATCACTGTTCTAGAGACATTATTAACATGACATTTAAGATTTACAGTCAAATGTGACATACAGGTTTTTGATATGGTACTTGTTCTTAACTGATAATCACTCAGAAACAAGACTTGGGTCAAAGGCCTAATAACTACTGTCTTTATTGGTAAATTTCTTGTTTAAGTGACTGATTAACAATATTAACAAAGCATTAGCAATGTTATCAGACTGTGCGCTATAAATGCATTTGAAGAATTTAGTTGGTTATGAGGTCTAGGAGACCGCCAGCAGTGTTTAAAGGTCCAATCACTTTCGTAAGTGATTCAAGGTCAATCTCTGAGAAATCTAAGAAAGTGCTTTCTGGTACACTATGACTTTGCCTGCCTGTTGGGGGCTGTTGACAGCAGGTAATGCATTTCCTAATGGAAAAAGATTTTACTGCCAAAGAACTCAGCAAATTAGCCATACTTATCGTTAGAAGGTTCTAATGAGGTCGGAGGTGAGTGGCTATCCAGATTGTCAGTTGTAGTAAAAAGGAATTTAAAGGTTTTTTGTGGTTATCAATCAGGCTAGAAAAGTAGTCTGCCCTCACAGTGCTAATCTGCTTGTAATAGTTTTCCTAATAGTTTTAAAATTAGCAATCACAGTGAATGTAAAGTATGTATGTTTGACACCTTGTTCTCTAACCCAGTGGATTTAAAGAAATCTAATGCATGGCCATGTTTAGGTGTTGGGTCAAGCACATGTTGCATGAGATCAAAGACGTTTAACAACACAATAAAGTCAATAGTAGCAGGATATGTGAGCTTGTCACGGTGGATATTAAAACACTAGTAAAAAAAAAAAAGGTCAGTCATATTTTTTTCAAGTTAGATGTAACAAGAACTAGTATTGCACAGAACTGGAATAGTTTTGGCATAGCAGGATTTCCTATATATATTGCAGTGCTAAACTGTTTTATCAGCAGTGAACATAATTTAAAATGTTTGTAAATTGTTGTTTCTGTGGTACAAATATCACAAAAATAACCTCCCATAGGACATAATTTCAAGATAGAAAAAATGCTTTTACAAACGCCAATGTTCTGCTAATAGTACCATAACAGATGGGCTTAACTACATTTTATAGTGAAACCTGACAAAGAACAGCAAGCTTGTATATATAATAATTTTTCTGTGATTACTGCTCTGTGCTTGATTGAATGTTGTTGGTAGGGATGCATTTCTGCACATCATCGCTTTCCCATGAAGTTGAGTGTGTGTGTCCGCCAAGAAAGCTAAAATGGTAAAACACTGTGTTAACAAAACAAAATGACAGAGAGATATCTGCAAGTTTTCATCGACTGACAATAATCATGAGAGGTTCTTTCATGGGTAGTGTTTCCACAGAGAGACATAAACAGTTCACTCTCTACATAATGGCCATTGGACGTATTAGCAGTGACCACCATGCTCCAGAGGACTTGAAAACAAAACAGACATGTCTCTTTGGAAAATTCTTCCTTGAGGAAGCTGGTCCTGTAGCCACTGTCAATAACAGTCCAACAACCCAATTGTATAGGAACAGAGAAAACCCTAGTAGGCTGTTAGCTTTTGCTTTAGCTTTCAGATATTTTAAAATACAAAATAACTTGAAGTGATATCACTAAGCTGTTTTATGTTTGCAGTTATGAACAACCATTTCTTGAAGCAAACTAACTGCTGGATGATGGATCATTCTGTTAATTTCAGTAAATTAAATGCTCGTGTTCAGGCCAGGCAAAGGACACTCAAGAGCATTCCACCTAGTCCTAAAACCACTCATAGTTGCTTTAACAGTATGTTACATGTAATTTTCTTACGGCAAGATGAAGGGCCATCTAGTCAGTTTTGTAGTATTTGGTTGAATCAAAGCACTTAAGATGCTTCTGTGCACTTTGGAATTTATCGCTTGTCAATCAGAGTAACTGAGCCAGTTCCACTTGGCAGCCATGCTAGTTTCACTGGTATACTTTGGATCAAGAATACTTGTTTTGGCTTAGTACACTAGCATATTGGATGCTTTTTACATTCCTTTTATGTACTTTTTAGTAAACTGTAACATGATCTTTTTCTTCAGGTTATGTTGGCGAATCCCTCTCTTTATCTTTGGAACATCTATACTCATGCCCTGTATAGTGTTCTTAAGATGTTCAGTGGTTTTTCATCATGATTGAAAGGGTTACCTTTGTCAGTCATTCTTGTTCTCTACTGTGGTCTGTCAATGTTGTATATTATTACTACCACTGCACTGTTACATACTGCAGGTAACAGTTGGTTTGGAAACTGTTTTGGCTTCTTTGAATGATGGATTCTGATAGCCCACTTTATTAGAACGGACACTTCGGTAGTGATGTCTTGGGTGAAAATGAAGTCTTGGGTATGGTTGCCAGGTGGTAAACCAGCTGCACTTGTGACACAAACACAGTCATCAGAGCTATGAAGAAACCCACTGAGTCTCTCGACCCAAAGTGTCCTGCCAGTATAAATTAGAGACTGTCTGAGCTTGAAGGGCACTGTGTGACATGTTGTAGGCTGGACAAGTCAGTCTCACATTCAAATCCACCTTCAATAAAAGATATACATGTTGTTAGATGAATTTTGAAAACCCTATCTACAGGCAAAAGCTAGAAAGAAAAGGACGTTAGACGTCAGTTGGGCTAAATGTCAACTTCTGTACTACTTTAAATTACTTATGCTAGAAAGTGCCAATATAAAATGGCACTAACCCAAACACAAAAAGTGCTAACACATGCATTAAAATACACAGTAGTAAAAGTAACATTACTTTTTTATAAATAATATAATAACAAAATAACAGCAGCAAGAAGACACGGTAAAAATTTGATCCCACTACAGATCATTTTCATGAATTACCTGTTACCTGAATGTATGAAAATGATGAAAAGTCATGTTTGTTATTTTCTCATTAACAGAATAATCTAAGTGATATGGAGGTTTTGGCCCTGATGATTGCAACGTTGTGTCACGATTTGGACCACAGAGGTGTCAACAACTCGTATATCAAGAGGTTTGTTTGCACAGTTCCTTTGGGTGAGGTCTAGTTTGAAAAGAAGAAGAAAAAAAAAGACGATGGACAATAAAACCAGATAAAAAAAACTGACAAAAGGTCTTGTATAATTGGGCTTCTATAATTCGGGGACCATAAAGGAAGCTGTCACATTAAAACACCCATGAAGCAGAAACTACTTCTAAAACCATTTCATTGTGTAAATAGGAGTGAGCATCCTCTGGCCCAGCTCTATGGCCACTCTATTATGGAGCACCACCACTTTGACCAGTGCCTCATGATCCTCAATGGCCCAGTAAGTACCCCTTAATCCTTTAATTAAGCCTTAGTGATCCTAGTGAACTTCTGTCACATGATATGGGGAAGACATTCACCTGAAGATCTGATAACACAGAGAGAGAGAGAGAGAGAGAGAGAGTGAGATTCTACCCTGTGATTTATTTCGGTTCAGTAGTTCAGGTAAGGTCAAGTGACAATAAACCTGAAATTACACACAAAGAGTAATTTATTAAACCATTCAGATCCAATAAATTCAGTTGAGAACTTTTTAAGGTAGTAACTGTCTTGGAAGTGTTCCTGCATAAATGCTTTCTTCCATCATGACCTCCTCCCGGCATTTTCTGTTGCCTCCAGGGATCTCTATATTCCTAGTGACGTTTTTGGCTCCTAGAAATATGAAAATGATTCAGATTTCCTGATTTGTTGGTGCTTTCATTTCAGTTTGAATGAACATTAAATGGATATTTTTACTTTGAAGTTAAACCAAGTTTAGGACTTTTCTGGGACTTTTCTGAACTAGGTTCAAGAAGTAATTTGATATGTATACCCTAATATTTAAATGATATTTTGTCATTTCCATTTGCTCAGGGCAATCAGATTCTAAGCGGTCTGTCCCTAGATGAGTACAAAATCACACTGAAGATGATTGAGAAGGCTATTTTGGCAACTGATCTGGCTCTCTACATGAAGTAGGTACCAGGTGTCAGCCACATTGGCAGTTAAAATTTAACAGCTTTAGTTAAAAGATTTGACTTTTTCCAGTTTCTGGTCTAATATCAAATTTTCATCTGTCAGCATTCTAAAAGTTTGAGCACACGTTTTGAGTCTGTTTTGTACCAGTGGCGTATATAGGCTGTCTATTGCTGGAAAAATAAATGACTTGTTTCTATAGGAAAAGAACAGAGTTCTTTGAATTGACAAAAAACAGTCAGTTTGTTTGGGAGGATGACCAACACAAAGACCTGCTGAGGTAATTGGGGGTAGAGATGGACTTGCATGACTTAAAACAAAAATAAATGTCTTATTTTCAAGAATAAATTAGTTTGCAAGGAAAACTGTCTAAATAAAGAGATTGTTTTTTGTGGTTCTGTGGCAACGTTTCTATTCTACAGGTCAATGCTGATGACTGCATGTGATATCTCTGCTATTACAAAGCCCTGGCCTGTACAAAAGAGGGTAAGAGTAAACAAAAACCAAGTCATTACAAATCAAAGGCAGTGACTTTGTACTTACCTTGACCCCATGGAAGGTCTTTCAACTATTTCATGTCTCTTACTCCTGTTATACATGTATTATTCTCATTTGTTTCCTAGTCTCAGGGTTGGTCATTAGCAGAGGGTGAAAGCTGTGCACTGTTGGCTTCATTTATGCACACACACACACACACACACACACACACACACACACACACACACACACACACACACACACACACACACAC
>JAOYMR010000016.1:1829869-1857378 GCA_025802075.1 Tenebrosternarchus preto | reverse complement strand
AGACAGATAGATAGATAGATAGATAGATAGATAGATAGATAGATAGATAGATAGATAGATAGATAGATAGATAGATATGATCCTTCTCATTATTACATCTTGATGCTTTCATTTCAATATAACAGAATTAGGTACAGAAAGTCATGCTGATGTCACTAAACAGCTACGATGGAAACACCATGCTACATACTGTATATATCGTGCACTTTACACAGTTTAGTGCACTTTACACAGAGTAGTAAATCATCCAGGTATCTTGCGTGTATTGGTAGTAAAATGTGGTTGCATACTGCATATGGCATACTTAATTGGAGCCCAATCAGTATGTGAGTTTATTTTAGTAGGTCTATTTAGCCGGTGTTATTCATGTTTGTGTGCATTGAACAATGGCAGCACTGTGAGAAATGAGACAAATTTTAAGAGTTCCAGTTTGGGCATCAAGAAGGGAACAAAAGGTGGATCTGATAAGAGAGGGAGTTTGATCCACTAGGTAGGGTCTGAAACTTAAAGAACATGCATCTGAACATCTGTGGTTGGAAAGGAAAGACTGAGGGAACATGTTTTAATGTTGTGGGGGTCTGAATATCATTAGCTGTAGAGTGGAGACAAATGCGTTTATGCAGACCAGATGTAGGAGGGACACTGAACAGTGTGTAGGTTGGCTATGTTTCCAGCAGTGATTGGTGTGGGACTAGTAGAGACCAGTGACTATGGTGGTCAAAAAACATATGTTTTGTGGTACATTTATGTTGCATACAACCAGTGATTTTATGTTAACTGTGTGTGAGAGATGAGCTGGAAATATGTAGTAATATTTATGTAGGCAAACCTACGGCATGAGCTGATTTGGGATGAACGTGGGATTCTGAAAGTATCTTTCAACATCTGATTTTGTAAATGTAAATTAGTACTATGTGCTTTAACAGATATTAGTTATTCATAAAACAGTTATTTACCTTGGTATATTTTATTTTCCTTTGCTGTTACATTTGTTCATTTAAGGCACATTTGCCAGATCTTTCCCAACTACATCTAACAGGTCTTGGAAAGTATTTGTTTAATGGTTTAACTACAGAGGTCAATCCATATCGTGCCCTCTGTATGCAAAACTATGTCTTTTGTTCAGACATTGAGCTAAACTTCACTGAACCTGAAGAGCTTGTGCATTGGTGGTTTACAATTGCTGAGAATATCAGAACTAACACAGAATAAGACTCTGTGGGTCGTTTAGATGTCAGTTATTTCAGTAAAGTCACTGAATATTTTACTAAACCCTTCATCTTTGCTGCCCCTATCTTTGTACTGTCTTCCAAGAGAAGACCAGGATATTGTGGAATTCCACATGTAAGTGCACATACCATGCATTGTTGAGATCTTTGTATGGATGACTGATTTTTGCAGGATTTGTAGGACCATAACATTCCTAAGCCTTCTACAAGGTGAGAGTCAATGATAATAATATGTAACCATGTTATTAAGCTGTACAGCAATGGTAAACCTATATGTAATTTATATGTATGTATATATAGGCAAGTATTCGCTAACTAGCTTTATAATTTGTGAGGGCAAATAGGCTAATAAGCTATTAATCAAAGGAAATAAGCAGTGTAGGAGTGTATACAAAATGTCACAGGCTTGCCAATGAATTTTCTGTTAATGGATAAAAGGCTAAGGCTGGCTCTGAAAACAGTATATCCAAACAGAGAATGGTTAGATTAAAACTTATGAAAATGACAACATGGGACTTTTATTTGATTTTTGTGTTGTTAATGGGGCATTAACATTCAAGCATGGACTGAGCCACCATAGAGAATAAAAGTGTCTGATTCATAGTTTCCTGTGCGCAAGCAGTCTGTTGTGGAGGAGTCAGTTAAACAATACAGTTACTATCTCTGGAGATACTTTCTTGCAGAGACCACCAGTGCTGAAACCACAACGGATATGAAAGATTATCCCAACTGCTATGTCATTATTCCTCTGCCTTAACAATGTCATGTAGGTGTGCCATGGAAATCCTCATTTATGAAACTGGTGGATGAACATTAAAGTCAGTGTTGAAGCTGTTTTTGTATGTTCTTACAATAAAGATTAATTTGGGGCAGTTTTGAGGCATGTGTGTACATTCAGCCGAGTGTATTAGCAGAATTGTTGCTGTAGCAACCAAAGTTTAGGCACATCTGCTTCATGGCTGCATAGGTCCAAGAAAACTCCGCACGCCATTGGACATGCAAGCACAGACATAATCTCTGCCATAATATCTTGTCTTAGGCACCTTTAAGGGGAGCTATAATGCTGACATACAGGACCTAAAATACAGAAAAGAAATCTTTTGAACTTCCTTACAAATACTCTTTGTTTGCAATAATTAGGTGCTTGTCCTCTAAAGTCAGATGTTACAGTTTAGAGACACAGTTCTGCCATGTAGTGCCCACATATTCAGCTCATAGCCAAAGACTTGGGGAACCTATAAATTACAAGCATAGTAAGATGTTAGCCAACACCTCTGCTCCATTTTGCGTGCTGTGTGTGTGTGTTTTAGTGTGTGCACAGAGAGAATTATGTTTGCAGAGTGTAAGAACAGCTCTTAATGCTGTTCTTAAACAGTACAGCTCTTAATGCTGAGGTAAAAGATCGCAAAACAAGATATTTGCTTGTGTGTTGGTTAAATATTCTGTGTGTGTGTGTGTGTGTGTGCATGTGTGCGTGTGTGCGTGTGTACACACACCTACATGCACCTGCATGGACAGTAAAACATTGTACGAACATGTTGATCTGTACATTTTATGCTGCAGCTAGCATGTTCCCACTAAGCCAAATTCTCCAAGAACAAACAGAGCTCTCATTTCTCTGCCTGCCTGATGAGGGACCGCCTGTTCACTTGGTCTCCCAAGAGGAGGACTTAGGGAAAAATAGAAGGGAGACTGAGAGTGGGATGAAGGGAAGCTTGGCTGTCTGGGCACTCAGAAAGGCAGACAGCTATGAAGTCAGTGGCACCAATACCTTTTCTCAGTTTGTTCCAGAAGAAAGCAATAAAATTGCTGTAGTCATTTTAAGGCTTGTTCAGTTGTTAGCATTCAGGTACCTCCAGCCAAAATGCATTTCATATTGTTGTCATACTGACCAAAAGTCCCTTTCTCTTCTGGTTGTTAATTAATTTAATAAGTCTTATAAGGTTACATGTAGCTCATAATTCACAGATAAAACCATCCACTGGCACTGTTCAGAAAAGGCCTGCCTTCAGCAATATGGTGGCCTGAACCCAGCAGTCTATTTAATGATCGCCAATGCTTTAAAAAAATTTTTACCACTGACTAAAAAGTTACTAGGGTCCCACTGCAGACTGCTGAGTCAGACTTAGGTCCATTCAAATTATCTTGGGAGTACATCGTTTTG
The DNA here is from genome assembly GCA_025802075.1 of Tenebrosternarchus preto. Lineage (NCBI taxonomy): Eukaryota > Metazoa > Chordata > Actinopteri > Gymnotiformes > Apteronotidae > Tenebrosternarchus > Tenebrosternarchus preto. The sequence continues at coordinate 1,853,985 of JAOYMR010000016.1, read as the reverse complement.
TCCAGTAATCAATTCATTTTTAATGAAGTAATTATCTTAAGATCATGCTCAATTTTACACTGTGTGTAATGACTTGCACGTAAGTATGGGTTTGGATACGCATCTGCAGGGGAATAAGGTATGATTTTATCTGTGTTTTGTCTCCTGGGAGCTGAGGTGAGATTAATCAACCAGCTCACAGTGTAAACACTGCACTTCCTAACAGACAAAACAAACTCGTGTTTGTATGAGCTTCAAAGGGGAGAGCTTAATCAAAGCAAATTCAAACTGCTCAGTTTGTATGGGCCATTTCAGTTTTATCTTATAAGCACCAGGTCTGTGATGTTCAAACTCTGCCTTTTCCTTAGGCTATTTTAAAGAAAGGAAACATTTGCATTTGTTTTTCATATTACTAAACATGAATTAAAATCTCCATAGGTACCAAATCCACACTGGGCTCCAACACTCCATCATACGCCCCACCCAGCCCAACTGCCTCCCTCTGGAAAACATCACCCTCCCCCAGAAGCTGAAGAGCGCGGGCTACTCCACTCACATGGTGGGTAAGTGGCATCTCGGCTTCTACAAGCGCGGCTGCATGCCCACGCAGCGTGGCTTCGACACCTTCTTCGGTTCCTTACTGGGCAGCGGCGACTACTACAGCCACTACAAATGTGACAGTCCTGGCATGTGCGGCTACGACCTGCATGAAGGTGAGGAGGCGGCCTGGGAGCAGGACAGGGGCGTGTACTCCACCCATATGTATACTCAAAAGGCGGTGAGCGTCCTTGCTTCCCACAACCCCAAGCAGCCCATTTTCCTGTACCTGGCGTTCCAGGCAGTGCATTCCCCGCTGCAGGTTCCGGCCCGCTATCTTGAGCGGTACAGGTCCATCCCGAACCTTCACCGTCGCAAGTACGCCGCCATGGTCAGCTGCTTGGACGAGGCCATGCGCAACTTAACCCTGGCGCTCAAGCGCTATGGCTACTATGACAACATGGTTATGGTGTATTCTTCAGACAACGGGGGCCAGCCATTGGCAGGGGGCAGCAACTGGCCGTTGAGGGGCAGCAAAGGGACGTACTGGGAGGGAGGAATACGGGCGGTGGGGTTCGTACACAGTCCCCTGCTGACAAAGAGGAGAACTCGCTGCCGGGCCCTGATCCATATCACTGACTGGTACCCCACGTTAGTGACGCTAGGGGAAGGTACGCTGGATGAGGACCAGAGCCTGGATGGCTACGACGTCTGGGAGTCCATCAGCGAGGGACGTCCCTCACCGCGGCAGGACATTCTCCACAACATCGACCCTATCTACGCCAAAGCCAAGAACGGCTCCTGGAAAGCGGGCTACGGGATCTGGAACACAGCCATCCAGGCCGCCCTTCGCGTTGGAGACTGGAAGCTCCTGACGGGCATCCCAGGCTTCAGCGACTGGGTCCCACCACAGACCTTCTCTAAGCTCCAGCTGGCTAACCGCTGGCACAATGAGCGAGTGCGCTGGGACAGAGGAAAGTCCGTGTGGCTCTTCAACATCACGGCGGACCCTTTTGAGCGAGTGGACCTGTCAAGGCGCTACCCTCATGTAGTGAAGCGAATGCTCCTCAGACTTTTGCAGTACAGCAAGACGGCAGTACCATGCCGCTACCCACCCAAAGACTACCGCTCCAACCCTCAATACAACGGAGGGGTGTGGGGACCGTGGCATTCGGATGACAAGGAGGATGAAAGTGACAACATTATTTTCAACAATTTAAGGAAGATGAAAAGTAAGAAGAATATGAAACAGAAAAGGAAGTTAAAAAAAAATACCTAATATTTCTTTGTTTCACTTGCTTTGTCTATAGTTTTAGACATTTAAAGACTCATCAACTCAGGGACTGACAGGCAGATTCCATCTGTTCGCATGGTCATTTTCACTGATAGAGTTTTATATTTAGTTTTACCTCTAGATTGATATTTTATATGTAAGCAAAAATGGAACAAACAGATTGCCGTTGGGCACATCGTTCTTAGGAAGTAACCCACTTTAAACACTGCTGTGCTCAGCTAAGACTCTTACAAGAGCTTACAAGAATATTTATTTTTACATACTTTATTGCATGTGTAACTTTTTAGATTTTTTACAGTTTTCTATATATATATAGTTTATCGAAGTTGCAAAATTTGTGGCGAACTGTTAATGATAAAAGTTCTATTCTGTTTGTCATCAAAAGAAATTTGGTTCAAAATTTAGAATCAAAATCAAATAATTTCAGGCAAATGTTAAAGTGATTATTTGTTTTGTTTTCATGACATCAGAAAGACTTTTTCTTTTTGTCTTGACGTTCAAATTTTGTCATTTTTTTGTGTGGGCCAGCACCAGGTAAACTTGAATGTAAACCAATAAAACACAAATGTGAACTCTTAACCTCTTTCCTTCCATCTAGCTTGTCCTTGATCTTCTTTCCTTCGTTGACCCACTTCCTACCCTCAGGCTGCGCCATCTGGTTGCAACTTCCTGCTTATATGTGGGAGTTTACAACTTAAACATTTAACAGAACATGGCATCATAAGCGCTTCTCAAAGTCAAACGGACATTTATATGCAAGCAATGCAAACAAAAAAATCTGTTCTCTGAAATGGACCGTGAAGTTTCTTTCAGAACAATGACTAGTTTGGTAGTTTGTTTGCAGCCCAACATTACAGCAATTGCTAATAAATATCTCCATGGGCACTCCATCTATCCAGTGTCATAACACTGTGAACTTTAAGTTATAATTTACTTCTTTTTTAGATTTAGGATATGTGCTTTCACATATTTTATCTCAGATTCCATGACATAGACGTCAAACTCAAAATTTCCAGTTTCCTTATTCTGTAGTCCACAGCACAAGTGTGTGTTGTAGGTTATGGCGCACTTTAACATCATCTATTTTGGCATGTTTTGTAAACTAGCATAGTTTCCTAGGTGTAGTCATTAGCAAAACTGGAGAAAATACTCTTTACATGGAGCATCACAGTTTTTTAAGCAGACAAATGTTTTTGGCACCAAAACTGATGACTGAGTTATTATTATACATTATTGCATTTAGCCTTGTGGTCTTGCTGTGCCAGAAATTGTCCTGCTAGATTTGTGAATCCTGACTGGTCCTTCAATGAACTGTAATTCATTTACATTAACTCTGTAATGTAATTTTTTACCGTATAGTCCCCCAGTCTGTAAAATATACACAAATGAAGTCTGCTGGCATGCAGTAAAATCCTCTGCCATTTTAGCAGCTATTGGCAAATCCTTAGCACCTCACATTCGGAGGGGTTGCGGGCCATAAAACCTCTTGGGTTTCATTTAACTCATCAAGAACCCTGTCATTGGCACATCTATCATCCACTGAAAAGGCCTTGGGAGATGAAGTCAAAGTTTCAGAGGGAAAATAACATTATTGTGACATTACATATATGGGTGTTGTTTGCAGAATACACAAAGATTAAGAGAAATGTGGTAATATTTCTGTTGTTTGGATGTTTTTGGAATATTTTTTTTCATGCAGGAATGTTTTGGGAATAATGGGATTTATCTAAGGTACCTAAATCAGAGTATATTAATATATTCCTTTTTATGTTTTACGATTCTAAATGAACAGATTGAAATCTATCAGGCATTCTAAAAATACTGAATAGACCTTTACTACAAACATAATGAGTGTTGGACACAAGTATCTGAACACAAGAACTACTAAAAGTAACATCTGTCTTGAATAAATATTTAATAATGAAGTAAAGTTTTTAAATACTCAAATCCTTATTGCATCACTTGTAGAAAATGCCTGCAGTGGGTACACAAAATGCAAGAAAGGTCACATGAAAAAAAAAGCTTAAAGTAATGACATCACAATTACAAAACCTTCTTCAGTAATTTCAAGATGAAGAATTAGCAGTGTGTCAGTTATGAGAGTTCTAACAGTGAGCACATACGTTCTAACAAGAAAGAAAAACCTTGTGTCAAGGGGAGCAGTCTAAAAAATCACAACAAAATATACCAGAAACTAAACGTAACACAAAAGAGAGTAGTAGAGGCAAATCAATCAAGTAGCTAATTGCTACACAACAATAAACTAAAGCTTTAAAAATGACCATTGAAATAAGCACCTCTGTAATCCTAAAAACATTTGTCACAAGCTTCACAAAGATGGAGTTATCAACAGAGCCACCATTCCAGAAGCACTCGTATCCAAGGCCAGTGCAGAGATATCCTGGGGTACAGGATCTTGGATCCCTTAGCAAAGAAATGACTTATGATGTTCTGATATTACTTTCACACTTACATAAGCACATGTTTACAAATGAAGAAAATCAGTGAATACCTTAGACCAACACAATGCACGTTGCCATCTGGATGTTGGAACAAATATCCATCTCATGGGCATTTAGTGATTCATCTGCATGGGTTTATGTAGCTCAAGAATATGAAGCCATTTTACAAGTACCAGGTGAACGCTTGGCTGCAAACAGAGTTCCTTTTAAGTCTTGTTATGTTCCAAAGTGATGCTGCCCCTGTAATGCACTGCTAAACAGACTGAACAATGGTTTTGTTATTTCTAGGATGAAGTGAAATACTTTTTATAGTTTCCCATGTCACCTGATCTAAAGATCATTGCACCTCATTTATTCCTCAAAACATGAGTTTTTTCTTTATGAAAAAAAAGGTACAATGTGCTTTATACCTTACTTCTTATCAGGAGTTTTGTATTTACGTGTTGTCGGTTGTCTCCATTATTATTTTTGTATGTTTTATCACAGATGTCTGAATCAGTAACATCTCTGCAACTTGAGGACCTCTCTGTAATCCACCACAGGTGTCTCTTAAACATGAACCTTATGCGAAGCAAAGACGGTATGCGTGGACTTCATTCATGAAACATCTCGCCAACCGGCACGCTATGGTCCACGCACACGAACAGGCTGCTGTGTTCTTCACGGTCCTTGATCTCTTGATAACGTCACTGCATTCCTTGGGTGTGAGGCAGCGTGGCAGATTTTACGTGGTAATTGCTCGCTTCATGCATGTCTGTGTTGTCTTTGGATGTTCGGCACATGAGGCGGCCCCGGGGGTTGGTGATTGACGAGGCCAGGATGCTACATCTACTGAGAGGTTCTGTTGGTACTTGGCTGAAGTGCAAATGTCATACACTTCACATGCGCTTGTGTTACAGTTATACCTCCTGCAGCGCTGCCCCATGCATGACAACAACATTAATGATAAGACCTCTGAGCTCCACTGAGAAGGAATGGAAGAGTTGCATGTGTGTATTTGTGTGTGCCTTTGTGTGTTCATATGAAGGAGGTAACAGGCTTCCTATTCATGCAGAGCAAAATGATATGGACTCATTTCACTAGTTCACTTTTGTTCCAGCACCAAGAGCACAGACATGGGGATATCCCATGTTGAGCAATTTCACTCAAATTCAAGTGGAACTTATCTTGGCAGGTGTCCTGTTTTTTTTCCCCTCTTTTCTCTCCCTCTCTTTTATCATGCTATAGCTCTCTGTTTCCCTTGTTCTGCATAGCTCGATCTCTTTCTCTCTCTCTCTCTCTCTCTCTGTCTCTTTTGCTCTCTGTCCTATGCACTCTTTTTCTCTCTGTCTCTTTCTCTCTCTTTTGCTCTCTCTCTCTTTGTCTCACTCTCCTCCTTTTCTGCTTGTTAACTCTCTCCCATCTTCCCCCATACTCTCCTCCTCCTTCTCTTTCCCTCTAGTCCTCCACCCTGTTTCCATCTTGTTCTCTCCCACTGCGAGGAACGGTAGATCCACGCCCAGCTGAAACACTCACCACACCACTGTGCCAGAATGCTGGATCCCGTGTGTGTGTGTGTGTATGTGCTAGGTTGGGGGGGGGGATCCAGCAACACACACACACACTCAGTTCTCTGCAGAGTTGAGCCTCTTGGCTGGTCCCCCAAGCTGCTGCAACCCTGACATTCATTCTCCCTCCCTACATCTGACATCGTTTTCGCATATTCATAGCCAACACGTGCCAAACAACTTTTCTAAACCAGTTCAAGATATGGAAATGACATAACATATGCTCTTGTGTGTGAGCTTGTGAACTTGAATGCTAGCCAGGGCTATAGCTCTTTTTATGAAGGATGCAGAATTTTATGTGCTCATTAAGCAAAGAAAGCTGATCTCTACTGACAAACTTATATTACCATCTCAAAATTCATGTGTGCCAGATGCAGTGATATATTCAGAACTCCATAAAACTATAAACCTTCATATATATATTCACATATATGTATGATCCTTGGATGGATGGATGGATAGATAGATAGATAGATAGATAGATAGATAGATAGATAGATAGATAGATAGATAGATAGATAGATAGATAGATAGATATGAGGTCAGTATCTCAGACATGGATTAAGCCTGGTTCTGCTCTAAATTGCAGTGCCCACTGAAATTAATTAAGATTAATCCATATCTTATCTAATCCATATCTAATCCATATCTAAACACTAGACCACTGGCTATTGTGTTACTTGTTGAAGGTCTATCTCCCTTCATGTGGGAAATATTTAATGGAAAACATGATTCAAACCAAAGGAGAGGATCTGCTCTGCTGTTGGTTTTTGCAGTTTTAATCATGTTCATTAACAATATTCTGAAAGGTCGTCACTTTCAGAGGAAACGTAGAGACATCCTTCTAGAAGATCAAATTTCATGGACTTTTGTGGGTTTTTGTCTGCTTTTCCAGTTTTAATGTATGTTAAGTGGAACTAATTCAAAACATTTATGGTGATTATTTCAAACATACATGGTTTATGACTGTATGTACTTTATGGTATACACAAAATATAATGTGAAATAATGATACATATAGTTTTGACATTTGTAAATTGTCCATTTCCCATGTACACAGTGACAGTAACAAATGGACAGCATTGACATATTCAGTAAATGCAAAGTGATTTTTAGAATAATAACAACACATTTAGAATAATAACAACACTCCTATAAAAATATCAGTAACATATGCTTTTTTTCTGACACACATTAATAAACATTAGCAGTAAATGAACAAATCAGTAAAGTATATTTATGAATGTTATGGGATAACATGGAACAGCTTACTTAAGTCAGGATGACAGAAGAGAAGAGACCATCTCTTCTCTGGTACCTCCCCTCTTAACTACGAGCACCACTTAGAAACGGCCTCCAGTCTGACGCCTACTGTAACTTTTGGCAGGCATAGCTTCCTCCAGCTGAAACTCACGGAGAAGAGGGCGGAGCAATGGCAGCTTTCCAAAGTCATTAGCAGCTCGCTGTACGAGAAGAGAAAACACTAGCCTTTCCCGCTGACCCTCCAAACACTCGGTCAATTCATGGGTGCGCTAAGTTCTGAGCTTTTTGATCAATATTTCCAATACATTTTAAGGGCACTGTTTCGACTGACACTATTGATAAGACACCTTTCTTCTTCATACGCGACTGAACTTTCTTTCTCCAGTCTCTTTTCTGAGCAACCCTTTAACGGTTCACTCACTTCTGTGCCCTCTGGGGCTTTCATCGACACGCTCAGCGAAAAAAAGCTGCTTCAGATGCGTTATGCAAAGTCCATTTGTGTCTCTGAAACGATACAAAAGAAAGACATTGCAGTGCACATATGACTCCTGTTTGCCAAATGTCAGTACAGTTAAATAAAGAAAGAATTAGCTTTATTACGTAATTTCAAATGTGGTGGGATTTCATCAGTGTATTCACTTGCTTTGTAAATAATCACTCACGTTTTTTAAATAAAATAACAGTACACTCTTGAACGATTAAAATCTTATACAGGATTGGCTGATGCTTAAAACTAATTAACATTATTAAAAGCATCCATAAATGATTGCAATGTTTATACAAGTTTATCTTTATACTTCTGAACAGTTCTGTACATTTGACGCTATACATCAGTTTTACAGTATCACGTTTTGGTTACCATTTAGCTACAAAACTAAGAAAATTTGTACTGAGAATGTAATACACACTTTAGCCAGGAGAGGACATTTGAACACAAACTGTATGCTTACGCACATGAAAGACTAGGACACGTTGCCAATTGCAGTGGATTTTTCTCTTTTTGGGGATTTGTGAACAGGTATAGATTCCCCAGGGTTGCCAATATTCAGCAGGTTTTCTCTCCTGTTTAGGAAAGGCCTTTATTCAGGGTTCATCATAATATATTGCCTATATTTTTTACTGATTACTTCAGGCTACAGAGTTTCATTCCTCACAAAATACTGCGGGTGTTAAATCAGTTACACCTACAACAAACACTTGGGTCCTCAGATTTAAAATGAATTCTGAAACAGTGCATTAGCCAAACCGCATCTGAACGCAGGAACACGTAACGATGGCTTGCTTTCCTGCCCACAACTTACTGTCTCCCACGTTTGTTTTCTTTTTTCTTATTTATGGAAAAAAAGTCTTGGCTCCTTTTCTGTTGACATTTTGCCTGGCATTTAATGAAATGAAAATTAATTAATTGGTGTCATTAATCTCCATAACATCAAGGGAATTTCTGATCTACTGAAGCCAAACTGGCAACTAGAGATAAGCTATAGAACTTGTAAGAACGTCAAAAGATCAAAGTCAAAAATCAAAGATCAAGGTCACGTTTGACGTCATTTAAAGTAGTGGGAAAGAAAATAAAGTAGTGTAGTTTTAAGAAATGACTGATTCGGGAGGGGGGGGGAGGGGATTATCCTTCTTATACAAGAACACTATTTATAGCCTAGTATTTAAACATTTGTGTGAACTATTATATGTCTAATCTGTAACTTGGCCACCGTCAGAAGTTCTGATATTGTAGAAATTCCGGAATTTGAGCAAAATTCCGGAATTGTGCCAATTTTTACTAATACTTTTTTAACTTGATGCTATTGACGCTATTGACGTCAGTGGCGGATTTTCAGATTAGTAGTTTAAGAAGTTTTATTGGTCGCATGCTAGATTGGTCAGATCATAAAGCCAACTGGTCAGATAAAAAAATACAATATGTAAAATATTCACAATTCAAATATTCAAATGTAAATAAAATAATATGTGTTTTTCAGGTTAGGCACAGAAGCCGGTTCCATTTGATACTGAACTAAAAAAAACTACTTAACTCAACAAAATTATTGGGATACTTTCCTTTTCTATCACCAGGGGGCAGCGTTGTATAGTATGAAAATCAACTATATTTTTGCAAGCAGGAAGCAGTGAAAGGAGGTCGCATCCAAACCGAGGCAGCAGAAGAGGCGCGGTGTTGATGGTCTGAACTTCGCTTATCACCGTTCAGTGCCCAAACAGTGCTAGAACCACCTCCTGACTAGGGAAGTGGATTTGTAGCTGTTGGACTAGACTTTTCTTTTCTTCTCCCAGTTTAAACATTTACTTTCATTTTTTGTGTGTTTGAAGATACTGAGGCACGGGTGAGGAAGAGGTTGCCACAGAAGATTGACTTTTGCTCAGATTTTCCTTCCCGTCTCCCTCACTATGACTTCAACAACCTGTACAAGGTTCACCGACGAATATCAGCTTTATGAAGAACTGGGAAAGTAAGTTATGCGCACGCCTTAAACGCAGTGAACGTAACGTTGTATTTCAAGCTACTCCTAAGCTCTATACTCTCAGTCTGTCTGGTTGCAAATGTATTACCCGCTATTTGACTAACACATCTACCTGTCCTGCAGCCGTACTACTTCTACAGAACTACACTACTTTCCCCCTGTAAGTTCGCACCTTGCTTGCCATTGTGAGACGCTAAAATGGACATCTACTAGACTGTGAACCGGCTGGCATTAGTCAGACTGTGGGGTTCCCCTTAAGGTTAATCACTCAAACCTGAATAGAATTCATATTGGTCTAATCTGTGGGGTGAATTCCAAACACTGGTGAATTACCTCTCTGGGTTCTCCATTGCCGATATTTTAAATGCCTATGAGATGTGTGAAAAATATGCCATTTGGGTTTTACAGGAGTCTGTTTCTGGAAATATCCAGTGTTGTATTTTTAAATGGTGGGGTTTTGACACTAGACATGATGCATTTGACACAGATGTTTGTTTCTGTGCCCCTCTACACAATTGTTGGTTAAACAAAACATTAGTGCTCAGGGGAAAAATGTACAGAATGAAGAATGACAAACTCCTATAGAATATGTGACTCCTTCTGCAGAGCTCAGCTTTTAAAACCAGCAGTTTCGTTTTTATTTGTCTGTTCTCAGATTTCTGGTTCCCATTCAATGTTTTCAAATGCCCCCATTAACCTATTCCACTCTGTTACAGAAATGAACACTATGTGCTTGCAGTGCAAATGTACGCAAAACTCTGTTGTTCTTTACAGTGTAACTTGGCAGATGCTTCTGGATAATTTCACAAAAGCTAACTGTTCTTTTTCAGAACAAGATAAATATAAAAATGAGAGCTTAGTACCCATTTTTGTTTCCCTCCCCCCCCAACCCCCCTCCAAAACTACTCAACTGGTATAGCCATTAGCTTTGTCTGCGTTTCCTGACTGGCTCTTAAAGGACTTTTCCACCAAACATCCAAGATGTGATGCATGGTTCCTCACTCTGAAGCCTGAGTGAACTGTACTTCTGTGTTCCCGTCATATGATTCTATGCCCTTAATCGTAACCCTCGATCATACAAGTCAAACCAAAGGGGATGTGATAAACGCTGACTGAACTCCTCCAAGTACCTTAATCACAAGTAATATCCTTAAATAAATAAAACATTTTTGTGATCTGGTTAAATCACAATTTTTCCCATGAGACAATAACACATTTAAACAAGATTGTCACTTTGTCTTACAGAGGGGCCTTCTCAGTGGTGAGAAGATGTATGAAAATCTCCACGGGACAGGAGTACGCTGCCAAAATTATCAACACCAAGAAGCTGTCAGCCAGGGGTGAGCACTTGCTGCTGGAATCTGATGGGTGCTGGAACACATCCTAAAATGAAGGCTGCGTTTTGTAGTTTGCGAGATCGGTGTACCGCTGGTGTAGCACAAACTCACTTTAAGTGCTGCACTTAAGGTGCCCCACAGTGAAGTACCTGGTAACAGTGATATCAAAACTGGGTTTGTTCACTATAACAAGGCTTATCCAGTATATGACAGACTTATTTATTTTCACCATATGTTGTAGCATGGATCTTTGAATAACACTAGCTAATATGAGCTTACTTTCATGAACATCTTAAACCTTCATGTCTTACCTTCTGTTTTATAGTGAGCTTTAAGGCATATTTGCTCACAAGCTGAAGACAATCAGTTCTGCTTGCTTATACAGAAAAAGACATCTCGGTATGTTGCTATGGGTTGCACACATCATTCTGTTTACTGTATGAAGCAAACCTCAGTCCACTTGTGCTTGCGACAACCAGTTAGCACTTGATTATAAGCATGGTAACCTATTGAATAAACATTCTCCCTTTCCAGACGGAGAGCATTTAAAGACCCCAATAAATGATGTGTATGTAAACCTTCCACTGTTGGGTACAGAGTCGTGGTCTATAATCTGACTCCTACTCTATTGGTCGCTTAGCCTCCTAACTTACCACCTAGGTTCATTCTGTCAGTAGGAAAATGGCTTGAGTGGGACAAGAAGTGGCATGTCCTTTCATGTCTAGCTGGGCTTTCATTGGCAGCTGTTTGCTAAGTGGGAGTGCGGAATGGCCTCGGTGGCTCTGTATTGACTCGCAGTGAATCCTTAATGGACTGGTGAGAGATTGAGAGGGGCTTGGGGTGAGAGAATGGCAGGTGAGAGGTGGAGAAGGACAGGAAAATAGTTTGGCAGGGAGGAAGGTTGAGTGTTGTCGGTCATTACGGAGGTGGACGAGCAGGCAGGCATGTGCCTGAAGAACCAGCAAGTATGCTTTTAGGATTTAAATTATTTGATTTTAGGGATTTTTATGATATATTTAGTCAGTTGTACTAGGACTGGAACACTTCAAAAAGGTGTGTGTGTGTGTGTGTGTGTGTGTGTCTTGGACAGATAAGATGCGTAAGAAACAAAATCCTATCACCAATTGAAAGTTCTCTCTGAATAGGGATTCCCTTGGTTGACGAGCTAATATGTCTCTGTGTTGTGGATAGAAAATTAACTCATGTTGCTGGTCCTATTTTTTTCTAGTTGAGTTCAATTAAGAGCAGTTTATTATTTTTTTTTAACAGTTTTGAATTTGATTAGATTTAGTAATGTGTGATAGCTCATAATTCTAAACCAAAATTTGAATGTATGGAATAGATTAAGTGATGTTATATAAGAGGATGATGAATTTCAAATGATTTTCAGTGCCCTCCCTACCCAATAGGTTTTGAGGAAAGTGACACATTCTGTTGCAGAGCTTGTTTGTTTAGATAAATATCGTTGAAAAGCTGTAATTCATGCTGAGTAACTTGATGTGCTCCTAATAGAAAAAAATTAATAGGTCTATATAAAGTTCTCTCATTATGTCTAGTGTCTTCAATGCTTCTAAAAGTTCTAAATAGTTACGAAACATATTGGAATTCAAGGACATTTCTTTTGTCCTCGGGGATCTCAATTTGGGTCATCACCTGAGAATGGTGACTTGAATTGAGAGCAGCTGTAATCATTTGTGTTAGCCTTCAGGCTAAGCAGACTTTCTAACCTGGACTCCTTTTGGGTTCTCTGGTGTAACTTCAGAGCCATGTCACTTACTTTCTTCCCTGCATTGTGGGTACATTGGCCATTGTAGATTGGTGAGGTTCAGATCTGTAAGTAAGCAATGATTCCACTGAGCTTCTTTAGGTCTTTACAGTCTTGAACTGTGAGCATTTGTGTGCCTGGGGAAATTAAGTCAGGGCAAGTCGAAGATCTCTTAGGAAATCTCTGACCTAAAAAGAGCACTGAGGTCACTCAATAAATGTAAAAAAAAAAGAACTTTTAGATGAAAAATGTTTGGTTTAGCTGCAATCTTTAGGCAACTGTATGTCCTAGAATGGAATACGGACAGAGCAAAACATTTAAATGCAAGTTACAAGTTTCGTAGCCTGATTAAAAATAAATAAATAAATGTATTGTATACAGCCAATAAGGCACACCCAACTCCTTAGTGAATCACTACATCCAAGCATGGAAAGGTTTGGGCTTACTGTGGTGGGGTTTGACTGCATTGTCCCCTCCTGCCAGCATGGCGGCCTCAGGAACCTTGGCAAGCATGACAACGCACCTGTGGTGCAGCCTCAATCAAGCATGCATTCAAGATTGCATCTACTGTACTTTGAGTAGTACTTGTATTAATATACAGTGCCAAATTCTGGTTGGCAAATTGAAGAGGATGCCCTGGTTCGGCCTCCAGGGAGGAGAAAGCCCATTTCAAATCCCTATTGTTGTGTTCCAGCAAACAGTGGAAATACTCCTACCAGATAAGTCAGCCTGAACCAGATTCTCGTGTCAGTTTGTACTCTGCTTTATGGCCAGATTGCTTTATTTCCAGATGCCCTATTGGGGCCGTTGATTTCTGGAGGACGTCGAAACAGATGTCTGAGGTCAACAAAAACATGCAACAACTGTATACATTTTCTGTTTTTGTGTAGCAAAGCTTACATACTTGCATATACTCTGGAACTCTGAGAGCTGATCCACTGCTTTGATAGAACTGTGAGAAGTCTATTATAAACCTTCGTATCTTTGTCACACACACACACACACACTTAAGCTTGGAGAAACTGTGGTTCAATGCGTCATTCTTCACATGCACAGTTACTGTGCAACTGTGTTGCAGTCTTGAGATAAACCAGAGCATGCACACCCGCTGCATAGCCAGACATGCCCCCCCCCTCCCCCACCCAAACCCCCTTCCTCCCCTTACGTAATGCTCCTCTTTGACTTTGATTAGCTCATCAGAGAGGAAGCTGCCACTGACGTGTGCAAAGAGCCGAACGTCGAAGAAACGGCTGGAGAGCGTCTCCATGCTAGGTAGGTAGCTGCCTTGGCAGAACCGCCATGCATTGCTGGACCTCTCGCCTGACGTCGGGACAATGCCGCAAGCGACCCTAAGGGCCCCCCGCTGACTGGGCTTGCTAAAAATAGCTTGTTTGAGGATGGAGAGTGCGCGCGCGTGCGTGCGTGCGTGCGAGCGATGGGGACACAAGAAAGGAAAGCCGCTCCCGACAGACACACAGAGAGCTTGTGTCTGGATTTCTTCGGAAGGAATCCTTCATTCGCTCATTAGAGACACTCAGACTCCTGCTGCTGTCAGCAACAGATCTGATCAGTTGGAGTGGCTGATTAATCAGTGATGATAAGAGGCCTTTGGAACAGAGAGAGCTGGAGTGTTGCAGTGTCGCTGTCAAACACGCCAGCGCGTTCTTTACATCTGATCTTAGAGTTTCTGGCAAATTTAATATTTAGATATTTGAAATAACAAGCAAAGACAAAAGTTTTGCTGCCATATGTCTAGCCTAAGATTTTCACCCAGGCTTCTTTCTCCCCACATTATTTCATAAATTCATGACGAGACATGGTAGAGAACATTTTAGATTTCTTGTAGGTTTCTGATATTTCTATTTGTGGAGGCAGAGTCCATGGGGAGCTCCCTTCACAGTCTGTCATATGAGAGGGAACTGGATAAAAGTGTACGATGTATTCCGAGATCTCTCCCATTCACAGATCCAGCAGCATGTTCTCTGCTTTTTACAAACAAATGCTAGTTCTGCTCCTGTTAGCTTAGCTTGTTCCTACTGAATTTAAAAAACAACTTCTGCACTTAAACTTTTGTGTTAAAGGACTTTTGTGCAGTATGTTAATATATAATTGTGAATAGAACACAACAGAGCAGATTATGATAACATGCATTGATATTTTTATGTAGTACATTTCGAAATGCCCTTTTTTTTTTTTTTAAACAAATAAGCAGAAACGACAAAGTACTTTTTACTAGAAAAATACTCACTAACCAGAAATAGCTCCACTAGTTAATTTATTATTTCTCGATTTCACTTATATCTTAATAAAAAAAAAAATAATAATAATAAAAAAAAAAAAGGGGGGGGGGGGGGCTTGGCACAGTGACATAGTAAATATTGATAATTACATCTGCTCTGCCAAGAGTTCAGGTAGACATTTGCTGAACAGCACTGAAAATGTAATGCTGGCTATGGAACATGCAGAACTGGGAAGGGCTGGGGAAACACCGTCCGAACAAAAACAAGCATCGTCACAAATGCTGTATCAGGTGTCCTAATTACTTTATCATCACATTACAGGCCTTTTTTCCCCCTGACAATGACATGCGCCTGCGGCCATGCAAATAGATGCTTCATGAATGATTTCTTGTAGCCTACAATTCCAAAGGGTTCCCATACTTACAAACCAAATAGTTAAACAGAATGAAAGCAGCAGTTTTTGTCATGCCAGATGAACCGCCAAGGTTGCATTAAACAAAACGTAACATCTCGTCTTACTTTGAGATGTTTATAAAAGAAAACTTGTGCCCCACTCCAACCACCTTCCACCACAGCCACCCACACACACACACACACACGTTTCAATGTTCTATTTTTCCTGATCATTTTTTTTTTCTTCTTCTTCTTCTTCTTCTTCCCAGTTTCAAACATGAGAGGGGAAATGTGGATTGGCCTCTAGAGTCTTCAGTCAACATCCTAATTTACCCAAGTAGGCCAGTGACTCAAAGGAGAGTTTAGCTTCGTTTAATTAGGGCCTCTTTGTCTCTCAAAGTGAACATCAATCTATGAAAGCCCAAAGGTGCCCTTCCACAATGGGTTTCTGCTCTTGAGCAAGATATTGGCGAAGGTAAAACGCTCAAAGGTTAAGCGATGCTGCCGTGCCACGTCTGTGTGTCGATACACGCCGCTGACTCCCGAGAGGTGGCAGGGCCATGTCCCATAGCAGGTGTGAAGCGTCACTCTCTCTGCTTCGAATCGAAGCCTCAACGTTATGGACAAATGCATTAAAAAAATAAATATTATTTATTAAATAAATATGATTATTTAAGAGGGCAAAAGTATCAGCCCTTACTAGGGGGGAAATAACCCTTGTGTGCCGCAGGCTTAAACCTGCTATGACATTACCTAGAGTGAAAAGGCCAAGACACTGCAGTGCTTCCTCAATCCCAGCGATTCAGCCAATGTCTTTTACGACAAAGAAACTTTCTGTCTTGGTTCTCAGTCTCTAGCGTTAGTAACGGGCATCAATCGGGAGTCTGTTCTAATAACTGCACCACCGTGGGCAGGAAAAGTACAGAGAATCATCGGCGAGAGCAAACAGGACAGTGAATTTTAAGAACTTCTCAACTTTGTTTAGTCTCGGTGTGTTCTCTCGTTCTCTCTCTCTCTCTCCCACGCCCCCTCCCTCCTCGTCTCTGTAAGTCTCATCTCTGTTCCCTTGTTCTTCTTTTTATCATCTTCCTTTTGTGCCTACTGCCATTAGGATAGACACTGTCTGTTTTGAATGTTTACATTTGGCCTTCAGGAACAGGACTTTTGTTTTGTTTTTTTTGAGGTAGTTAATCTTGTACTTTCTTAGGTCTTTAGTTTATAGTATTGAGCATTTGAGGCGATTTGAGGTTTTTCATGCTTCATGCACGACTCACAGAAAAAGCAAAGTTCCACTCTGGTCTAACAATGGTGTGTTGTTTGTGTTCAAATATTTATGCATTGTTGTTTTATATGTAAAAACTCTTCTAATTTGCGCCACGTTCTTTGATGGTTATGGCCCATTGCTAATGTCTGTCCTTTGTAATAGTTAATAGTGCAGACCCACTTAGCTCTCTTAGTAACCCTCTAGACTACAGTTCATTTAGCCTAGACCTAGAAATGAAGCAATCGGGTTTAACTGCCACAAATGACAAAGTGCTTTAATCTTTTATAACAAAAATGTTTTGGAATCACTCCTTTGTTGTGCATTGTAGTAAATTGTGTTGAATGTTGAAGGGATTGTAACTGAAATGGTGGGTAAGGCTAAATCATTGGGGGTGAAGCACTGAGAGAATGAGTCTTTGGGGATTTGGCATGCGTGTGTGCGTGCATGTGGAGAGCTCCCGTCATGTAGTTTTAAAGGCTGTAGTGTCACTGACCTCACTTATTCCCATGGCTGAAGTCATTCACTTCATTGTGGTGTGTGGGTGTGTGGGTGTGGGTGTGTGGGTGTGTGTGTGAGAGGAATCTTCTGTTTTCATCTTGGTATTTTGCTTAATGAGCTTATGATTCTAAAACTGTAACACTGTTCTTGAACATTTGTAGATACTAAACTGGTCCCTGTTCAGGGTGAAATGTCGTTGTTGTTGTTGTAGCACTGGTGACATTCATGTCACACTCATCTCGTATCTCATATTAATCAACAAAAGCATTAAAACTATAGTTAAAATGCAATGTGGGAGGTGTAGTGTAAAAACCCCTGTAAACATTCACGACCAAAAAGCAATTTTTATATCCACAGGTGGTTTAACTGAACAACTCCTACCTGGTGACATGAGCTGAAAAGCTAAACCAAATCCTGGAAAGGGGTTTTACACTCTAAACAATCCACTTATGTTTGGGTGTGATTTTAGACGTGGTGTTTGGCATTCACTTTTCTCAAATTCAAGTTTAATTTCTTTTAAAAATCTGATCTTTGGGATATGTAGTTCACATATTATAAGCTGAAATAAAACATAATTCACTTGTCAAATTTCCGTGACTCTGAAAAGAATAATTGCACGCCTGTTGAGATAGAACTGTATTAGCAGTCAATAACCTTTTAGCCACAAGAGCCTAATTAGGTTGACTTGTTTTAAACTAGTTGACTTTATTATAGATCAGGAAAATGCTCTGTTCATCCTAACGATATTTTACTTATGTTAGCCAGAGCAGAATATCTTGGCATGAAAGCATCACTGTCATTGTTTTGGTGCAGATAAAAGCATTAAAACTTTCTTTCCATTTTCTTTGTTGAAGTCTGCTCGTCCATTGGCTTTTCCATTGCTAAATGTCCATTTTCACTGTGCTGTGGCTAATTAAAGTCAGAGGGGCTAGAGCCCAACTACAACTGAGGGAGGCAGATGGTCACTGGAGCTTTCCATTGTACAAACCATTCTGGTTCACCACTAATGAAGAAGCCAGCAATTTGTTTTCTCAACCTTTTCTGTTTGTATTGTTCGTGACTCCATGTTTAATTCATATGTCCTCAGGTATAATGGGCATGCTTCTCATACGTCTAGCAATGTTGCTGGAGCCTTTTTTGATGAGATGCGTATTTTGCATCATGAAAAGCATTAATATCGGGTTGGAGAATCTTTGTCCATTCAACACCTAACTAGACTGTGTTGTTCCACATGCATTTTTTGGACAGCTTTTTATTTATGGTAATTCCATATACCATTCAAACTGCGGTCTTTACTGCTCATAATGGGCGTTAAGCTGCTGCTTAATTTTGTGGCATAAAAAGACGATACAAAGCAAAAAAGAATCTGACCTATTGCTTTAAAATCAGCACCTTGTGCTGTATGCAAATTGCTTATTTAAATTTGGCATAAGACGTTTTACATAAATGTAAATCCTAACTTTGAATACACAGACGAAAAGAACGTTGACGGCCAATGTTCTTTAAGGACTAATGCTTCACTCTCAGAAACGTTCTTTGTCCAGCTCTTTTGGTGGCAAAACAGTGCTGAAACATAGCTCAGCAGAGCTCAATCATCAACAGTGAAAGGCATGTTTATGGGCTCTTAAGTGATTGATAAGAACAGAAAGCTTGAAAAGTGGCACATCAATAGTGGCCTAGACTAAAACGATGGTTGAGTAAACATTAGTAATTGAAAGTACATATTGAAATAACAATTTTAATCTTTGTCTGCCAAAGTTGCTTCACTATTTTTTTATTTTTAATTTATCTATTTTTTTTATGTCTGGCTTGGCTCAGTGCTTTAATGATTCTTTATGCTTGCAAGTTCCCCTTTTACACTTCCCCAAATTCAAGTTGAAACCATTTAAGAATCTTTAATAGTAGGCGACAGTAGTGCTGATTCAGAGTGAAAGTGTAGCTTCTAACCAAAGGTGATTCAAACTGATCAAACCACCACGGAAGAAAGCAATCAAGCAGCTCTAGTTTCAATATGACTCAGTAAGATGTTTGAGGTTTTTATGGTGAGGGGCAGCAGGAGAGCCCAGAGTGTTTGAGTGGGTGGGTGCAAGTCAAGTTTACAGATGTCTGAGTCCAAACCCCCGTGAGAAAGCCAAGGATGATGGAGGCAAGGAAAAAAAAAGGGGGGGGGGGGGTCGTCCTCTGGCCGACACCGAGCGCCACAATAGTACAATTACTTGTGTGATTTATAAATTGGGTAGGTTGTAGTAGAAGTATAAAATTGGTCTTGGTTTCCCTGTAACTTTATACATCAGACACAGTCCTAGCTTGTATCTTTAGTTTGACCATCATGATGACTTTAGACCATCTGTTCATACTCACCAGCAGTGACTGTTATTCAGTTAGTGTGGCCCTGAGCAGAAGAATGGCATCAGGGTTGGTCAGGCATAAATGCAGATTAGGGGTCAGGATTCTGGATCTTTGGAGCCTCAGATGCAGCATGATTAGCTTGGCCAAGTGGAAGATGAAGAGAGAAGGGGGGAAAAGATCACAGGAATACTCTTTATGTAATGGGTACAGAAAAATGTACATGTAGGCAGAGAGCAGGCAGGGTTATCCTAGTGATCTTATTTAATTAGGCATCAAATGAAAGGCTGGACTCAATAATCACACCAAGGTCTTTTACTGCTATACGTGTCATGGACTGTAAGACCACCCAGAGTTACTTTGTAATCTGAAAGATTCCATCTAACTGCCCATAGTCCAAGTACTTTTGTCTTATCAGAATTTAGTAAAAGGAAATTTCTCAGCATCCACTGCCTAATGTCCTGTACACACTCCTCTACTTTACTAAGCAGGTGTGTCTCACCTGGCTTTGCCAAAACATATAGCTGCAGATCATCATCATAAAGGTGGAAGCTGATGCTGTTTATAAATAATTTCACCCAGAGGTATACAAATTAAAAAGCAGTGTTCCTAAAACAGAACCTTGAGGAAGACCAAACTTTACCTTAGTCTGCACAGAAGATTAAGCATTTGACATCAACAAACTGAGAACATTTAGTCAAGTAAGACCTAAACCAGGAAAGAGCCGTTCCCTTAATTCCAATAACATTTTCTAGTCTCTGGTGGAGAATATGATCGACAGTGTCAAAAGCTGCATTAAGGTCAAGTAACATGAGCAAGGACACACAACCCTGATCAGAAGCCAGAAGTAGGTCATTTACCACTTTAACCAGCGCCATCTCTATACTATGATGAGGCCAAAATTCTGACATAGATTTCATGAATGTTGTTTCTGTGTTTTTGTTGTTTAAAAAATGTCAATTATACAAATTATCTGGTTTAGAACCAAATAAAGACCACACAAACATGATGACACTTCACTGATTTCATGGTCTTCATCACACAGATTAATTAACAAACACTTAAAACACTTGAAGATCAAGATCCATTTTAAAGAGTTGATCTCGTCATGTCAGATCATCATGTGGCTAACAGCTGTATAAGAAAATGGAGAAAGTGCTGTTCTTCACATCTGTAGGTTTACTGTGTAGCAGCTTCAATTACCTGTGGACTTCTGGTCTACAAATCAATATCTTTCTATTGAAGAAAGCACAATAGTGCACCTCTACATTAAAAAAAGTGTGTGTTGTCCAGAACCCTTCAAACTTCTTCCAAAGCCACCAGCAGCATTGTTACTTGTCGTTACATTTACTACCCATCAAAGTGCTCCAGAATTCAGGCCAGTGAGAGGGGGACCCGTGTTATCGGGGGCTTCACACACCCCAGATAAGGCATTATTTTGATGCCGTCTCTCAAACAGTACCAGTAGATGGCTGGATACACAAGTTTCCATCCTCATACCTCAAGGATAAACTAGTTTCATGTGATTTTTTTTTTTTTTAATTATTTATTTATTTATTTATTTATTTTATTTTTAATTTACAAGTTTAATGTGTCCATGCAGCTTTTCAACATCCACTGACCTGCTTTGGCAGCACTGCCGTTATCTTGAGCAGAATGTGACACAGCATTCTCTTGTTCCTGCTCATCTTTAGTGGAGGGAAAGGCTCGCTCATTTCCCCACTGATTCTAGTCTCTGAATCGAATTACTCTATGTCCTGATTACCCTATATTCTGTATGAGCAATGCATATCACAAGATCCTAACTCATAACATGGTACCATGCTAATTCAGTGGTTGTGACGCACCACATGCTACACTCTTCACCAGCTGACCGCAACAAGAGTGCCTCAGATGTGCTTGTAACAATACAGCGCACACGTACACCTACACATGCCGCCACTGGCTGGATCTACTCGTAGAGCGATTTAAAGCCAAATGGTCAACTCTGCTGCCATGCTCAGCACTGGAACATGAACAGCTTGACTAATAGAACGAACACGACTCCATGGTATTTATGAGTCAGACTGCCAACACAAATGCGCACATATGCGCACTCTGAGACTGCCCTCCCAAAGCAACCCCCCTCCAGCCTTCCCTTTTAGTACACTCTTCAGATCTCGCCAGCTTTTGCTCTGTGTGACACACACACACACACACAGAGACACACACAAACATATATCTGCCCTTTTGAGCTTCCCCTCTGGGTACACAAACCCACACGGAAGCGGGCACTTCTATCCCCTCTGAGTCCTTTCCTCATACAGGCGCACACACACACACACACACGCACACACACTCACCTTACATTTCCACCTGCTGAGAGCCCCTTTGACAGTACTCAGCTGCCTTCAGGCACACACACTCAATCTCCACATTGATCTCACACATTTCTAATTATTTGTGTGTGTAAATATATGCGTGCATGAATGCATACACGTGCACAGTTTGGTAATATGTACCCCAAGGGAAATAGTGTTTGCTAAAGTATGAACCACTAAGTGATCTTAATAATTGGCTTGATTAATTTGAGAGGTCTGACACCTTCATTTGCATGGAAAAATAAGAAACACCTATATGTATTGAGATCCTCACAACTGTACACACGAGAAATGTTTGGCGTAGAGGGGTGGTCACGCAGGAAACTTTCCGGATTTGGAAAGTTTTTTCGTTGTGTGGAAATTGGGACTCTGTTCAAAAGGAAACCCTCCATTTTCTCTGGTAGTCAACAGCCAAGTTAAACACAATTATCTCTGGCCTAATCTATGACTGTATAACCATGTATAAGGACTGATATTTCCCTTGCATCCCTTGCATTACAATGGTATGATTCTATTTATTCTATTGTGCGTCCATGAAGTTGATTTTTCCAGTCTGTGTGGTTTTTATTTTTTATTTTTTAACCTTCTTTCTATACCATATACTGATTTGAATTTGCAGACCATGCAGCATGCAGGAGGCTGTCCTTCCTTGAGCCACACACTCCGACTCCTTCATTCCCATCGTCTCCTCCCGTCTGCATACCAGTCTGTGTCGAGGACAGGCACAGGCCTGTGGGGAACCTAGGTGCCTGTGTCAACAACCTGTCCCATCCACATCCCAAACGTGCTTCTGCGGAGCCTTGTACAAACACGCACGTGAGGAGGGCCTGTCTGAAGCAAAGCCCTGTAGGGTCCCTGGCCCTGTTCCAACCCATTCAGAGTTCATGAACAGTGGTTGCAGGTTTGTCCACTGACCATTTTATCCATCCATTTATTTATTTATTTAAACTGGAGCAGGAGGAACAACAGCACTGCCTCTGCAACTGTGATGGAATTCTCCATCATATCTGCCTTGGGTGATTTCCAGTTCTAGTATTATTGTTGTATATTCCATAGTAAAACTTGTATAGTAGTATTCAATCACTTCTCTGGAGCAAATCGGTATAGGGCAGTTGAAACATTAACGTGACCTTGAGTTAGATTCCTTTACAATCAAATACAGTGCCTGACCTGGCAGCAATTTACCCTCCAGCACTGGAGTGGGTGAAACCACCACATGTGGTCATAAGCAGCTCTAACCCAGCTACACGCACAACACACAGGTGTGTATGCAGCGAGAGGACCAGGTTTGAAAGGGGACCATGGGAGAAAGTAGTCCAAATTATCCAAGAGGACATGTTGCTATGGAGACAGCTGAATGTCCCTAAGGAGAGGAACATTACATCATCGCAGCTTCATATCACCCAACACTCACATACATGCATGATGCGCATGACACACACACACACACAACCTCTTGTGCATCTGGTTTTACTAAGCATGTACAGTGACTCTAATATGACGTGTACTGTGAGACAGTGTTTGATTAATGCAGTCCTTATGCCTGAGCCTTGAATTTCATTTCCTTAACACGTCTAATCCACCACTCCATGCAGACATGTTTGAAAGGTTCATTACTGTTAAGTAATAACTGAAGAGGCCCATATGAGGAAGGATGTTGATGTACTAATCTAAAAAATGTGTTTTAGCCAGAAGCTTCAGGGCAGATCAGGTATTTGCATACTAGAAAATGATGCTTTTCCAACATATGTGACCAGCTTAT
The DNA here is from genome assembly GCA_025802075.1 of Tenebrosternarchus preto. Classification (NCBI taxonomy): domain Eukaryota; kingdom Metazoa; phylum Chordata; class Actinopteri; order Gymnotiformes; family Apteronotidae; genus Tenebrosternarchus; species Tenebrosternarchus preto. The sequence continues at coordinate 1,830,464 of JAOYMR010000016.1, read as the reverse complement.
GCATGTGCAATTTGTGCACTAAAAATTAGGACGAAGTTTTATCAAATTCTTTTTGGTTCTGATTTAAACACATTCAACTCCTTCCCACTGTGTGAAGATAAATAGTGAGATTTGGGGAAAGCTCCATAATATCCTCTACAAACCCTTTCAGATTTTAAACATGGCCATCAGTAAAAAGATATTGAATCTACAGCATTTCTCATGTGTGCCATCCAATTTCTCAGAGATAACTGAGATATAGGAAATGGATCTACATCTGAGCAAGCCTCCATGCAATTTTTGTTTCTTTCTATTATCCAGCTCTAAATTGTAGTCAAAACTATGTGAATAATTATTAAATGTGATGTATTACTCAGCTGTCAAGAATCATTGCTGTTTATCAGAAAATCACTCAGCATGTTTTATTTCTTTTTTAGCAGAGCAGATTGGCGTCTAAGGTCAAGAATGCGTTGTCTTGAAGTCTCGGTTCTCTCTTTCTCTCTTTCTCAACAGGCCCGCCCCCCCCCCCCCCGCAGAGCATGGGAAGAAAATTTTTTTATTTTATGAAAATAAAAAAAAAAAAAAAAAAAAAAAAAAAAAACACAAAAAAACCAAA
>JAOYMR010000016.1:1805087-1829621 GCA_025802075.1 Tenebrosternarchus preto | reverse complement strand
TCATTTTTTTTTTTTTTTACTTCCTCTCTCAAATCTATCACCTCTTTAGCTGAGCACAAACCGCAGCTCGTCACACTGCTTCTCAGATGAACGTGCCTGTTTGTGGCGAGAACCAATCCGCTGTCTGCGCCTCACGCTTATTTGAATAGCACTGGTTTTTATCAGATGCACATTTGCATATTGAGATGCGGGGGAGGTAGCCAAAATTAGAGGAGGAAAACAAACGGAGAATAGACAACAACAACAAAAAACACCCAACAGAAACGTAAACGGAAGTCAAATGCTTTGCTGACGGAACAATAGTGGCTCGGAGCCCTTGCGCGAGCGGAGCGGCAAAAAGACGATTAATCAGCAAACCGATAGATATGCGAACGGCAACCGAGGCCGCTCGTTGTTGCCCAGAGCGATATACAAAAGGCACAAAGGAAAAATCTGATGGGTAGAGGCTAGCAAATATATTTTGGAAAAAAAAAGCACAGGTGAAAAACAGGAATGTCGCCAGACACCACGTCAATAAAAATGTACTTTTTTTCAAGAGAATGCTGTGACGAGTAACGTAATAAAGTTGGACAATCGATGTTAAGTGTGCACGCGTTTAATGTTGTGTTTAACGATGCCGCTTTGATTCTCGACACCTCGGTTACTAACCGTTGAGGTGAATCAGTGACGTGTTTCACAGGGAGGTGATAAAGGTGGTGGTTGTTGTTGTTGTTGTTGTTGTTTGCAGCACTGCCAAGCTGGAACAGCTGCTTGTGGTTTACCGGTATGAACTGCAGGTGGACTTTTCCTATTAATCAGTTTGCACTTTGCCAGGCAGCGGGTCTTAATTTCACCGGTGTTCCCTTGCACACACTAAGACGATACAAAAACAAATGTAAGCTACATAATACCCTGTACAGTTTTACAGGGGTATTATGTAAATTTTTAGTTTTACAAATTATATTTAATATTGTCTAGGTCTCGAATTGCTTCATAATGCAGAGGTCGTAATGTTGTATGTCAGAATTATTTAAAGGCACCGTACAAATGGCTGTCACTTCTTCAGTGCAGTATTATCAACTTTTATGTAGGGGAAATGATTTTCGTTATCTCTTTTTTTTTTTTTTATGTGGCTGTATGGATTTCTGCTTTTAGTTTGGATATTTCTAGACCACACACTAATATCAATGAACTATTTGGTGTATCAACTACAAAGGAAAAGTTTGATTTATATGCATAATTTGCATACATTGCATGATAAACACAGAAACAATACAGACATTTGAGTCACATTATGCAAGAATACAGACGATCACATTATGTAAGAATATTTTTTCTTTCTGTTGTACAGCTGTGCAACGTGTTTCAGGCAGCTTCTGTCTTTTAGCTACCTAAAAAATGTCATCTGGATAAAGTGGTGCATGTATCTGCTACAGATATTCGTGTATTGTAGTGTAAAGTGGTTCAGTTCCTGTTGGACCTGTGCATGTACGTGTGATATGGGTGTTTTTATTTTGTCATTGAAGTGTGAGTTGTTGCAAATGGAGCGTGTCATGGAAGTTTCATAAGATAAAAATATAGCTGTACATAACTGAAATTAGTTATTAGAATGTCAGTAAAAACGTAACGATATTTCACAGGGTAACGGTGCTTGTTTATGTCTGTATTTCTTTGTGGGTTTGTGTGTGTGTATATCAGTGGTAAGGGTTTGATAACCCTGTTATCTCCTCTGCGTTGTCTGCATCAGCCTTTCCTGAGCTCTCGCCGTTCTATTTTCTGGTCTTTTAATAATTACCCTCTCGCGCTCTCTCCTCTTACTTCCTGCTCGTACTCTCGCACGCTTGCCTGCTGAATGGAGTTATTTTCAGCTCGTATCACGTTCGCAGGCGCTGCGTTTTCCTACCGTGGCACTTTGTCGCCATCCTGCTCTCGAGATCTCGCACCCTCCGCGCCAGCTCAGGCGGCGTGCACTCCCACCCGGGCAGTGCGTCAGGCCGCCTGCGCGTTTGGGCCTGACGTGACCGATTTGTTAGGCTAGCCGGAAGGTTTAGAAGCCCGCAGCATCTTTTGCCTACAGCTGCCAGGACAACACTGGCTGAATTAGTCAACGCTGACTGTGTGTGTGTTCTGTGACACTACAGCGTCTACAGTGTTCTGTTGCATCACAGTCTGTACAGTGTTCTTAGTCGGTTAGTTTTCATATTACAGTGTTTTGCAGACCCAGATCTACGCACATCATTTGACTATAAATAGACCCATGGTTCTCATGTTTCTCCCCAGCACAGCCCTCGTTCTCTTGACTTTTAAACAATTTATCTTTTCCTCCTTCTCTTTCCTCCTTTCTCTTCCCTCTTTTTCACTGATTTGCCTGCCATGCAAATTTGTACACCTGTTTTATTACTTCTTAGAAGCCATGGTTCTTACATTTTGCATTTATGCGTTTTATTACCATTGCATTTGAATAAATGAATGATCTTGCATTATGTCAAGAGCATTTCTATCAAAGATGAAAACATGATGGTCTTTCTTTTCATTGTGCATTGTGCTGGTGGGTGGGCAGTCTTGAGTGACATTTTGAAGCTCCAAGCTTACCGGTGAATCAGCCTCTCTCTGGCTGAAGTTGTGTGTGTGTGTGTGTGTGTGTGTGTGTGTGTGTGTGTGTGTGTGTGTGTGTGTGTGTGTGTGTGTGTGTGTGTCAGTTATTTCACCAACCTGAGGGGTGACTCACAGTCCTTTCTTAGGAATGTGTATGGCACTGTACTCATGCCCCTGTGTTCTATGAATGCAGACAAATCTTCTAATCTGTATGAATGGTTTCTGTGATAGGCTTGCTGCCAAGAGAACAGTGGAGAAAAGCTCCCCCCCCCCCCTTAAATCCATATAAACACCATATAAAATCTTTATAATGTACACACACACACACACACTAGTTTTCTACTGTGCTGTAGTGTATAGTTTTGTTTTATCTTTGAGGGTGAACTGTAAATGAACAAGCTGCATGAATATTTTTACAGCTGTTGTCATCAACACACACACACGCACACACACACACACACACACACCCTCCTGATCAACTGAGCTTAAAGACTGAATGATGAGTGACATATATAACCATGGAAACATTTAGTTCTAGGTTCTGCCTGTGTAATTATTGAGAAAATTAAGTAATTAAGAGCTAATTAAGTAAGAATTCCTTTTCATTTTCCCTTATTTTTCATTTTCCCCCCCATTTTTAATGTCTGCTGCTCTGTCTGCTGGCTAAAACTACAAGGTTAAAGATGAAGAAAAAGGCCTGGAGCAGTGGTCCAAGCCTCAGTCCAGAGCATTCAGGTGCTCTGAAGACTTTAATGCTTCTCCTGCTTTGACAGACACACCTGAAGCAACAGACACACTCTTAGAAAGAATGTGACAGTTTGCTGATCCAGGTGTGTTTGCGTCTGGGGGGGGGCAGAAAAAATATACCGTCTGCTACTTCCAAGTAGCAGGGTTCTAACTTGCACTAATCCTTCAAACTGCGTCCATGGAAACGTACCAAAAATGAACCAGGTGGTGGTTTTCCCTCTTCTACCGCCCCTAAACCTTGTAATTAACTGATGAGCTGCATCTGGTGTTTTTGAGCAGACATGCCTGGAGCCATAGGCCCTTGGGTAAGAGACTTCCTCATCCTCTCTTCCTCCTCCATGTTGAGAGAATCGTTTGGTAGCACTGACGACTGCCTTTGGTTCAATTATAGCAGAAGATGAAGTTTGGCTTGGTTGTATGCCTCCCTTTCTCTTAATGAGCAAATGGAACAAAATATTGACTGGCAGAAGAGAAACACTTTTTTAATCCCAAGAGCATTATTGTTTGTAGCAATTTTTTAAGTAGATGGATAGATAATGGGATCAATGAAGTGATCAATCGAATGATCAATCACTTTATTGATCCCAGAGGGAAATTCAACATAATTGTTTGTTTGTTTACAGCAGAGGTGTTTTCTGTGTCTTGAAGCTTGGCATGGCCACGTACATCTTGCCCGCTTGCACATTGTTAAGGGCTGTTTGAACGTCAATGAAAATAGCCACCCCAAATTCTCGCATTCTCTCTCTGCCATTAGGGACATTAGTGAACTGGGTCAATCTGGCACTTTTAATACATGGAAGATCTAGATCTGATTTTGAGTGACGCTCACGGCATCAGGCACAACTACAGAGAGCAGTGACATTTCAAAACTTTTAATAGTAAAGGGAGGTAGGCTACTTGATTTTGAATTGATATGCCAGTTAATACGCAGCTGATATTCTCTGTGACATCAAAACAGTAGCATGGAAAGATCTCCCCCCCCCTCCCTGTCATCTTCTGATTGTGTGTCACTTTCTCGTTTTACTGTCTGTCTCTTGCTTGTGTTCAGTGCCAGAGTTGTCATATGTTGCACGCTCTAATGATGCTGAGTAATTGCCGTTAGGAATGTGAAGAGTGGAGAAGGCGTTATGTTATCTGTTCTCAGATTTGCCCAAGGTGGAGTGGATCACTGCCAGGGGCTCGCATGTGAAAGCATGTTTCTAACTGGTGCAAACGGGGAATACTGCTTTGTTAATAGATTGTTAGTGCACAGAAGAATAGGGAACACCGAGCCAACTGTAATGGGTCTTTGCTGGGTTACAAAATTGTGGCAGTAACATGATGCTGGCATCATCCCATGGTTCTCACACTATTTAACAGCACGTTCCTGTTTAGAGTGTGGGTACTTTTGTGTTTAAACCCCCCCCCTCCGACACGAATATTGCATCTGCTGTATATCTCTTGCACATGTTTGGCCACTGATCTGGATAAATACCAGGACTGACCACAGTTTTGGTATTAAACCTCTTTTCATCTGTGTGGTTCTGTGCGTGTTGACGGCTTGTAATTCTTTAAAGTAGATTTAAAGGAAAGCTTGCTGCTCCCATGCCTCGTCTGTGTATTGTTCTGGGCAAGTAAGTGTGCAGAGATGTGCTTTAAACGGTTCTTCAGGTTATATTCAAATGAATAGCTGTGTTTACTTTGCACAGTTTCTCTCTCTGTAGAGGAACAAAGCCATTTTATCCATCCTGTGCCTCCACTATCACAACATGTGGGTCAGCTCAAAGCATGTCTAATGTACTGATTATAGTTATTAAACAGTAACTGACTGCATCACCAGAGGCCTAGATACCAGACCACTCAGTAACACTGATCCCAAGCCGGCAAACAATCACTGGAAATTGGCCTTACACTTTGGTTCATTTACAGTACTAATGCATGCAAAGCTTATGGGATTTAACGTGGACCTATGTGATGTTTGCACTGGGAGGTCCTGCCTTTACGTAACTGATCGATTTTAGCAGTCATTCCAAGGCTCACACGCAGGTTCTCCCCCCCCCAGGCCATCGACAACACCTCGAGCAGCTCATCAAGAACTTGATGAAGTATTGATTACTTGTACCGTGTATGCAAGGTTTGGAGGAATGTGTGTGCAGAGCATGAGGTCCCTAGGGTGCATTGCTAATGGTAACATGCTCTTTAGAAAGCTGGCGTGCATCGCTCAAAGTGTGTGTGCTCAGCGTGGGGTGTTTCTTTGTTCTAACAGCCCCGGGTTTCTGTTTCTGCAGATCACCAAAAGCTGGAGCGGGAGGCCCGCATTTGCCGCCTCCTCAAGCATCCAAACATCGGTGAGTGTCTCTTCACGCATTGCAAACTGACTGACGGGCAGACAGACACTGGCAGACAGACCTCAAGACCTCTAGAAATTATGGGAAATGTTTACCTTTTCGTCACAGCTAACCGACCGGATTATATAAGAACTCGCCAGTGCATCTCCATGTAGCAGGTAGATCCATGTTCCTTGATGGCCCTTGGGGGGGGGGGGGGGGGGGTATTGCTCGGGGATAAACTTTCCATTAATTTGGACATGTGACTGTGGCTTTAGAATCAGAGGGGTGATGAGTAAAGCTTGGCACATCGTCAGCCACAAGATTTTGTTCGGGCTCCCAGGAACAGCCGTAGACACCCAGCCCCTTGGCCTCTCGCCAGGCTGCTGCCTTTTTGGAGGTGGGACAGATTAGTGTTTGTATTCGATCATCGTTGTCATAGTAATAACAGTCACCATGCAGTTGTTATGAAGAATATGGCTCCCAGATGATGTCTTGGAAAGACTGGGATTTTGGGAGTAGGGAGATTTATTATTAGATGCATCTTGAGAAAGCAGTAACCCTCCAAAAATGCAAATGATAATCGAGGCTCAACCAGGCAAGCTTAACATCCTCTGCTTAAAATGTCTTTTGGAGAATGACTTTCAAAGGGTTTCATGTTGCCCTGTAGATTTTTGGTGAGTATAGCCAAGAGTTGATTCTAGGCTGAATTTCTGTGATCGTGCTAGTATCGCTTTATACAAAATCATTGTGGCATCAGTGCCTCCACTTGCATGGAGTCTCCTGAAATGTAGCAGAGCTCCCTTTTTTTTTTTTTTTTTTTAATCCCCTCGGCAACAGTTACCGGGAAAGCCTGTCTCCTGTGGTTGCTATGGAAACAAGAGGGGAGACTTGGTGAACCACTATTGAGAAAAGATGCCTGAGATGCAGATGCTAAGGGGATTCCTCATTCCTCGATCTCTCCCTCGGTCGTTTTTCACCTCTTAACTGGGTCTTCCAGGCGAAAACTCAAGCCGTCTCATTCCTTTGATTTATGTATGGAGCCGTTTTCTCTCAAATGCACAGTTTATCACAGGTCTCTAGTGATCTCTCCAGGTCCCACAGGATGACTCACACTTTCATTCTGTTAGGTCAGGAAGAGACCCTCACTGATCTGTACTTAACCATAAAGGCAGGCTGGAATGTTGAGGAAAATCTGTTTTCTGAGGGGAAGTGCAGGCACAAGTAAGAATTCAAATGCAAGGAGAGAAAGAAATGTAATTATTATGTAATATTATATGCATTATATAATGCTAAGTATATTTTACATTGAGGAGGTCTGAAAATCTGAAAATGTTTGTTTATGGGGGGACGTTTACAGTTTGAGGCATGATTTGTGAGAAATTTATGCAGCACAGGCATGTTTATCTTCTTCTCTGTCAATCAAAGATGAATGTGCTTTTATTTAGCTTTAAAGTAAACAGGATATAGAAGGATCAGGAAATGGTGTGTGTGATCTGAAATCAGTGTCTTTGTTATAGTGAATAGGTCTTTTTAGACATCTTTCTGCATTTGAAACTTGTATACAATTGGAAACTAAATTCATTCATCTCTCACACACACACACACACTCTCTCTCTCTCTCTCTCTCCTCTACCCCCACAGTCAGACTCCATGACAGTATATCTGAGGAGGGATTCCACTACCTTGTCTTCGATTTGTAAGTAAATCCTCCGGCTCACGCATCTACTCATCTGTGACTGTTGGTTGATCACACAAAAGCACCGGCAAGCACCTCCTGGCCTCCCTTCCCAAATATAACCAAAATGATGGTACCAGCAGTCTGCTAATGTGTTCTGCCCTGGTGAACCCACATTAATTGGCTGCGTGCGCACGCACACACATGCATGCTCACTTTCTTCCCGGGTTGGAGACGAGCATAATAAGGCTATGCTAGTCCAATCCTTTTTGGGCAGAGCTTCACCTGAAAAGTCTTCATGTGTGCTGCTTCCTCCCTGAAGCGTAGGCTGCTTTCTCATTAAAGCCCTCCCAGCACTGGCAGCTGTTAAATGGCCCTTCACTTATTCCTGCTGTCTCTTCACACCACTTTCACATAGTTTTGATTAATGAGGAAGAACGGAAGATCTCTCTAGAGCGTCTTTTAAATTGTCCTCACAAATTTCGCCACGCAAACAATCTTTGTGCACAAGAATAATAATATAACAACAATAATAGTAATAATAATATAGCCATTTGCAGATAGGTTTGTGTATATCTTATTGTTCCATGTGTAGTCAACTTTTTTTTTAAAATTATACTCGTTAGCATTAGTGCAAAATTGTAATCATCTAATTGTACTCTGGGTCGGGGGGGGGGGCTAAATCAACTTGCACACTTTGTGTGGCTTTTTGTTCCCCTTGCATTCATGTAACTTCATGAATTGGACTATATGTTCAGTTGTTTTTAGCTCGGATGATGTTTTCCTGTACAGCCTATTAAACTGGTTTGCTGCAGCGAGATGTATTGTAGGTTTGGATATTCTCGCTCACCTCAGAAGCCCATTAGAGAAAAAACAGTGAGGTGTATAATATGCATCCATTATTAATGGACAAATTGCTCACATGTTTGAAGCATAAATGTTTAACATAAAACGCGCAGGCACAGTAGACGCTATTTTTGCTGAGGTCTAAAGTCACGTGGTCGGTTAAGCACTTCAGAGCCAGCGTGGTGCAGCCTCGTTAGGGGCCCCTCACTTCTCCCGAGGTGCTTCCTGGCCCCATTGAAGCGGCGTGTCCAGAAACGGCTCCGGGCTCAGCAGACGAATGGGCCGTCGTCACTGGAAAACGCGCTGAGCGTCGCTGGCTTGAGATCAAGCTCCCTCAAGGGCTCGAGTGGGAGGCGGACGTCCTCGCGCGGCCTGACTGCCTAAGAGGCCGAGCTATTAGCAGTGGTTTATGCTCGAGTCGTTAAAATAAATAAATAAATAAATAAATAACGTACACAAAGAGTTGTCAAAAACAGTGCTAGTCAAAAATAACTGACTGAGTCTAATACCAACAGGCTAAATAGATGGGTTGCATATTTACATGGAAACTGGTATGTTGTAACAGAGTTTTCCAGAAACCATGTTACCTGTTGGTGCAGTAATTCTTGCTTCTCCCTTCAATACTTTCATAAAGTAAAGCTTGGTTATGTAGAAGCACAGAAATTGGAACATTTAGAAATCTATTCTAGGGCCACTTATGTGGATTCCGGCTACCGTGCACTTTCACCAGCCACTTACATTTTGCCATGCAATAAGTGCTTTAACTATTTTCTATTTAACTATTAACTGTCTTCTATTTTAGTCCTCAAGTTCCACTAAGTTCCAAGTAAAGACTTTTTTGGTAGATTCACTTTTTTTCATTCGGATGCTTTCAGAGTCACAGGCGGGGAGCTGTTTGAAGATATCGTTGCCAGAGAATACTACAGCGAAGCTGATGCCAGGTCAGTGTCCTCCAAACATGGTACACGGTGTACGTGCCAAATTAAGTAAAGCAAATACCAGAATAATGGCAGAAATTTTCGACTTGGTCCACATCCAGGCAGTCTGATCCGTTTGGGCCAAAGAACGAATCAAGATCTTTTATCCCGTAGCTACTTACAGGTGCCATTGGCCGATAAAATGTCAATGCGCTAGCAGCATATCTTGGTAAATGAACAGAATTCCATCCACGTGAATATACAGAAATAATGAGCAATGACTGTTTTTTTGTGTGTGTCTCTTCTGCTTGTTGCTTCATCTGTATATGTATATATTTCCCTGTGATGAGCTCCAGTTTTGTGTTTTAGCAATGAGAAGAGGGTACAAATGTTGTTTTTTTTTGTTCCCTTTTTGATGTACATCTTTGGTTTAAATGAAAATGCTACTGATGTCCAGAAGGCAGTCCCTGATGTCTTGTCAAATCCCCCCCCCCCCCCCCTCCCCAGTGCAAATGCTCTTTTAAATGCCTCCTGTTTTATATTTCAATAAATGTTTCATGTTCACTGTGGTATGGTGCAGTATGATGATATGAATCACTGTGCATTTAACTTTTTGCTTTGTCGTCCGCGTTTTCCACCCGTCTGTGGGCCGTTCTGTCGTTTACTCCTGGTTGTGCTTTGCTCAATTGTTGTTCTCTCGTTTTGCCCCCTTTGGCTGTGTCTTTCTCTCCCTCTCCCACAGTCATTGCATACAGCAGATTCTAGAGAGTGTAAATCATTGTCACCTAAATGCCATTGTCCATCGAGACTTGAAGGTTAGTACGACAGGCTAAGCTTTCCAAAACGCTGGTGACCACTTAACAAGCAATTGCCATCGTGAAGGCTCCCTTCTCAAACACTCCTCCACCCCCCCCACCCCCCCCCCCCCATCTCCCCTCACTCGCTCTGCACTCTTGAGCAGTATGTAGCCCTCGGGGCGTACAACAGACTCTCTCTCCGATAGCCGAGGCCGCGTGCATGCAGCGGCGGAGATACTCTAACCGGTGCTCTAACCAATGGCCACGAGGCTCGACTCGACGGGAATGTTTCAGGCGGAGACGGGCAAGCCGCCCTGTCAACATGCTGGTCGGGTCGAGCCCGTGGGCCGCCCAGATGCAAACACCACTTCTGCTTTGAGATCTGGGGGAAGCAGTGTGTGGAGGAAGACGAGGACCGTGGTGACTGGGCAAACGGTCGACAAATACAAACCGCTGCAGCTACCTGTGTCTGATGCATGTCTGATCCCAGTTGTCTCTCGTTTCAAAACGTAGTACTGAAAGTACAAATGTCCAGTTGCATATTTACATTCTGGGCTTTAGACATTTGGATTTTTTATGCCCTTTAATGAAATCTGAGTCTACTGTCAAAGCAGGGTAATATTTAAGAGGACCTAATAAATAAAATCTAAATGGCCATTAACAGGCTGTATTTTTGTCACTGCCATCATCAGCGCTAAATGCTCCCCTAGCTTCCCCAGTCTCACTGCAAATGCAGAGAGTGAGTGTGTGCTTGTCACTAACCCACGCCCCCTGGTGTTTGCATGCAGTCATTGCATTCAGCAGATCCTTGAGGCCGTTCTCCACTGCCACCAGATGGGCGTGGTCCATCGCGACCTGAAGGTGAGTAGAGATGTATGGGGCTCCCGAACTCCGAAGGCTGTTTCCACCGCTCTTCCTCTTGCCTATATCCTCCAAAACTGAATCTGTGGAGATTTGAATTCCTTGTACTTTGAATTCCTTGTACGTGCTGAAGTCGTAGACCAAATTGTATCTGATTTAGCTGAATTTTTGACGGCCTGTTTTTTGTTCTAGTACTTGTTCTGTTGACGACACTTTGGTAATTTCTAGTCTAGCATTTGAGGGGTTTGTAAAGGTGCATAATGACTGCTACAGGTACTTGCATGTTCAGTTTTATATAGTTATGTACATGTTTTGCAAGTCAGACTTGGACTACAGTATCCCTTTGCAGTGCAGGTCCAGCTTTTAGTTTTTAGCTGCTATTCACTTGATTGGGTGTTTTTGTAAACATGATGCATTAAGATTTGAGCATTAACCAGTCTTGTATCAAAAGTTTGAATGAACGTAACCTGCACTTGACACTGTGTGATAAAGGGAAATTTTGCTAAGTGCAAAGCAGTGTCATCTCAGCTGGAAATGCAGTTTCCCCCCAAACCCCCCAGCACAGCAGTGGCCATGACCCTGAGCTCTGATTTGCTAATCAAATGAGCCAGGTGCAGGTCATTTGCTGTTCTATATGATTGGTCGTTGCCATGGTGATGCCATAGAACACGGGGAAAACAATAGACAAAAAGAAAATTGCTCTTTTGAATGGCCACATTATGAGAAATGTATGTGTGTATAATGCTTTAAAATATGACTCTTTGACATTGGCTGCAAGAATGTTCTGAAAGTTTCAAAAGATCTAGTCTTAGATTGCGAAAGCTTTTCTATTTTTTCTTTCCCCATACCAGTACCCTCTATTTAGACTCTATTTAGTTTATTGTGGTTTGTTGTGGTTACACGTACTTTTATACAGGTAAAATGCATCTGAAATAATATAATAATAATAATAATTAAATAATAATTCAACAGCATTATCTACTCTCCTCTAAATTCATATCATACCTGGTAGGCAGCAATATTTGGTCCCAATGTTTTTAACATTTTTATTTCTGTCTGTGTAGGTGAGATTTATTTTTAGTGTAGTTTTTTTGCTTGTTTGAGATGTGCTGACATGTCTCAGAAAATGCGAACAAAATGAACAAACCTGTAGATGATCACCAAATGAACAACTTAATTTTTTTTTCTGGAAAACTTTTTGGTTCTCTTTTTGTGCATCTCTTTTTATATATTTTTTGATACATTTCTTTATATATTTTGTTATATACTTTTTTTGTGGATTTTGTTATACATATTTTTATACTTTTATATGCAGAAGTACCTTTTGAACATTTTTATACAAACTCTGGGATACCCCCTCCCCCCTTTGTTTATTTCTGTTTTTATTATAAAGCACTGGTTAACCATTTTCTTCTCTTTCCTTCTACACTTTTTTAGTCTTTTTTCAGTTGTACCCATCTGGTGTTTAGGTATAAGAGTGTATTATGCATTGAATAGTAAAATTAAGTTGGGGAATTGGGGTTCTCTGAAGTTATACAAAAGCAATGACTGCATGTTAACATTGACCGCACTGCCCTAGCATAGCGTAGCATGTTAGCGCCTTGTCAGCTCCGCGTTTCTCTGTACAAATCCCAGAACGACTGCACCACTAACTGCACCGTGATGAACTGTCCTGATTCGAACTGACCTCTTTGAACGTCTGTGTTCTAATATCAGTTCCCCTGTTGGTACTGTGCAACGTACTGTACACATTTTCTGTAGGTATCACTTGGCTGTCTTTGAACTTAGAGCCAGATAACGCATTCATAAGTGTCTCTCACATCCACAAGCCAAACACCGAATGCTTTGTGTTACAATGTGTGATTCGTCACTTCTAAAAACACGTGTATGGGCATTTGAATATGGGGGGAAAAAAACATAAGATAATGCACATATAAGCATGTTTCATGTATGCTCTGTACAACCTATGAATGTGTTACATGGCTCCCATAGAACAAAAAGTCAAATTCAGTAATTGGCTAAATTATTTGCTTTGCATTTCACATGATATATATTTAAAACAGTTTTGTTCTTCTGCAATACCTTTTTTTAATTTTGTACACTCGCATTACATTCACAGTCTCGTGTTATATTGTAAGTCAGTGTTGCACTTTTTTCAAGACCATTCAAGAAATAGAATTGATTATCCTGCTTTGTCCATAACTCAGCACTGTTACTTTGTTTCACTTGTCCTAATGGGTTATGCATGAGTTGATGCTGATTTCTCTGTACAGGTGGCATCTCTCAAACTGCGCAATAATTTGACCAGAATAAACTGTTTGTCTGGAATCATTTATGCCAAAGGAATTTATTGCATTTTTCCCCATTAACAGCATTCAAAATTTTTGAATGTTGATGCTGACCAGTCACTGGTTGCAGAGTTGATTGTCGCATCAGTAGTCCTTATTGTGAGTTTCCTGTTTAATGAAATTGGAACTTCTCATCGCATTGCTCATGTTTGTCATCATTTGTATTTACTGTGCATAACCCTGTGGACAAAACCCAGCATTAACTCGACCTGGCTCAAAAATGTTTTTTTTTTTTTTTTTTTTTTTTTTTTTTTTTTTTTTTTTTTAACGAACACGCAGTTCTACACTACTTATTTGTACCATTTACCACACGGGGGCTGAACTGTCAGAACCTTTACATATGGGGAAGTCTAGTCTTTAAAAGATCGCATTGACGTTCTTGACCCAGGTCTTGTGTGAGACAGAAAATCTCCACTGAATGTTCTAGAAAGCCAGGCTTTGACCCAGACTGTATACCAGGCTGATATCTTACTCTGCCTCTGTGTTCAAAGCCTGAGAATCTGCTTCTGGCGAGCAAACTCAAGGGAGCTGCGGTGAAACTGGCCGACTTCGGCTTGGCCATTGAGGTTCAGGGCGACCAGCAAGCATGGTTTGGTGTGTAAATGAATTGATCCTTCAACTAGAAGCTGTTGTCATTGTTTGTTTGTTTTATAGTCTTGAATTTCTGTGTTCAGTAATATTACTGTGTCCAATATGACGGTTAAACCATACCCACCAGACTTTCCTTCACAGTTTGTGTTACTCCCTTATTAGGAATCCTTCCTTACCGTGAGCAGACTTTACTACAGGAGGAAGCAAGTCTCTGTGAACAATGTCTTTTCCATCTGTCTGGCAGCTCCATCTATTACTGTGAACCCCCACATTTATTCGTTCACAGGGAATACGGCAAATTACCGTTGCCATGGCTTCTGTAGCGTTACTGTGGGTTTTATAATTGGGCACAGAGGGGATGATTACTTTAAAAGCATGCTATCAAACAAGCGTAAATGGGCTGTAATGGCATCTTCATTGCATGGCATCAGCATTCATTAGAGTCACACAGAAAAGCAAGTTAGCAAATATGGGCCATTTTGTGATTTCTCTTTTTTTATAAGAGGTTTAGCTGCAGGGTTATGTGCAGTTAAATGAGTATATTTATAATGTTGTAAATACCTGCACTTTACCACTGAGAGAATCACTTAGGCAGATATATAAAATACATTTGGCACCATACATCTAGACGTCAAAGTGTAATCCTGGATGTCCGATTCTGATCTTTTTTTAACCAGGTTACTGGTTAATCAATCAATAATCATAACCAATCAATATCACGATAATGTATGGTATCAAGTATATACTGTTTGCGAAATAACTTGTTGGACAAAGTTGGATGTAACAATTCCATATTAAAAATAAAAAAAAAAATCCACTACAAAGATTTGATGCAAAGTAAACAGGTATTTAATATAATAAGCACATTTCACATTTGCTTGAAAATGGTCAGAACACCGTCACCAAGCATTTACATGGGTGCTGCAGGGTGTTCATTCTTGTTCTCTGCCTAAGCCTTTCAGAATTAACATGCAAGTACAATAATCCCCAGAGTTGTGCATTCATCTCTAGTCCTTTAGTTCACATAGCTACCACACTGGGCTCATGTAGTTATTTTAGAACCATTTGTCTGACAAGAACGAGCAGAAACCTTCTCCCCTGGTGACCCTTTAAAGTGCAGATTAACAGAGCATATGAGCTTGAATCATGTTAACTTTTCGTATTAGTTTGAATCATGCTATCTTCTCATATTTAACTTTCGGCATGCGTGTTGCAGTTGTGGATGTTTTTGAATTTTTCTGTTTCCCAGGATTTGCTGGGACTCCTGGCTACTTGTCTCCTGAGGTATTAAGGAAGGAGCCCTATGGCAAACCAGTGGACATGTGGGCCTGTGGTGTGTATTTTCCGTTTTCTGCTCTAAATTTTTAGGTGAATACATAGTAACACTATTATTTGCAGTCTATTATTTACAGTCCATTCATGGCCCTTTTACGGGCACACTTACTTAAAGATCTTTAATTTAGTTAATTTCCAAAGGAAGATCTCAAGATTCAAATTTTTTCTGGAGTTTGTGTTTATGTAAAGGTCAACCAACTCAAGCCATGCATTATACCATGTGAACCCACAGCTGTGAAGCAGTTGCCTTCTCCAAATGTCTTAAAATCACATAATGCATAATGCAAGTGAGATTAATCCACTTATTCCATGGTTACCGTATGTTTCTGTTCTGCTGCCTCTGAATTAAGAATCACTTTGCATGCACAGCTGATGAAGAAACTCTGTTAGGAACTCCTGTTTCTGTACTTCACTACATTCTTTGGAGATGTATATATATTATATAAAATAATCACACACAAAATATTTATTTTTTGGGTGAAGAACAAACAAAAGGAAGGGGATGCACATGCAGGGTTCCAATTGAATGGTTTAATGAAAGGCATGAAAATGAAACCAAATATAAAGTGGAATAACTATAACAAGGAAGCAAACATAACATCAATGACCAACATCTGTCATAGATGCTGGAACAGCTTAAATAAAAGCAAACATAAATACATAGCAGCCCTCAGGTGGTGTAGGTACCGATACCCAGCACACACCACCTTAGGGATTCACAGACGACAAAACCAAACTGTGACAGCTGACCAAAACAAACAGTTTACGTGTTGGAGGAAGGCTTCCTTTTTATACATGTATGACCTAAAGTCATGTTGGTAGTTAATGGAGTTCAGTTTTCTCCATTGCTAAATGTAATCTGGTTATAAAACCCAATGTTCAAGTCTGAATCTAACAGCTAGCCAGCTAGGTCATATGCATAGGTTATGCGTAAAACACTAGTTAATAAAACTGTGACCGAAGTCATGCTATTGCTAATGTTACTTTGTGTGAATATTAGCAGTCCATTGATACCGTTTCATAAATATATGGATTTAGAATGAAGAATATGCTGGCTTGAAACTATCTAGTCATTTATAGAGTTGAACTTGCCAGTTCATGTGTGTGGGTGTGCATGCGTGCTATTTATCTAGCATCGACTAGGTAACGGTGGAACTGGTAACAGTTTTGACCTGTGTTTTATTTCTTTTCTGCAGTATGTGAATATTCACTCAAACACAGCAGCAGCATCACAGCAGCATGTGATCTGAGAATGGGCTTCCATTTCAATTCTCTGATTTATTCATCTTCCCATTCAGTCGAGGGTATTTTGATAGCATAACTGTGTTTGAATAGTGACCTTTTTCAAAAAAAGGTGCTGCTCCAGGTGTGGTTTGTGGAAGCTGTGACCCAGAATTCTGGTCCCTAGTTGAAATGTCAGGCATGACGTGTACATGATTTGAGAGAAGGGTGGAAGTTTATTGAAGTTTATTTCTCTTTACAAGTTTTTGAAAATGGTCAAAATCTTGACAAGATTTTGAAACCTAATGCCTTTGTTGTTGCTCACAGATGCTATATGTAAGCAACCACCTGCATGTATTTAGTTTATGTATTTTATGCATGTATGTATACATGCAGTATAAAGTACACATACACCATTTTTTAATGTAGATGGTCAGTTAGTGTGTATTGGCTCATGTATTGCCACGTACAATTTGTTTACCACCATAACAACCAACCCTCAAACAACGGTCTTTGCGTTTGATGTTTGGTCCACCATAAAAATAGATACTGCTGATAAAAATGACACTGCTATTTTTCTCTTAAGTTGATTTTAATCATTTAATGGTTTATCTGTTTGTCGCCTAAAGGAGTGATTCTCTATATCTTGCTGGTGGGTTACCCACCTTTCTGGGATGAGGACCAGCACAGGCTGTATCAACAGATCAAGGCTGGTGCCTATGATGTGAGTTCTACATACACACACACACACACACACACACACACACACACACACACAGCTGCCAGCTTTCCCTTTTCATCTTCTTGGTGAAAGTTTTTCTTGAATCGTTCTACACTTTAACTGTTGCCATAACTTTCCTATGTTGCATGCTGGTAATGTAACCAAAGATAAATCATATAAAATGGAATAGAAGTAGTAAATTAGCAGTAAATAAATATTCGGGGAATTTCAGGGCCGGGGGGGGGGGGGGGGTCATCTTGTGCAACAGCAGTTCAGGCTTTTCGTTTTCTGTCGGATAATGTGTGTCTGTGTGTGTGTATGTGTGTGTGTATGTGTGTGTGCGCGCATGTTCACAGTTTCCTTCTCCTGAGTGGGACACAGTGACACCAGAGGCCAAAGATCTAATCAATAAGATGCTGACCATCAACCCTGCCAAACGCGTCACTGCTGCAGAGGCCCTCAAACATCCTTGGATCTGCGTATGCATATTCATTCTCTCTCTCTCTCCTCTCTAATAATTCTAATGGTTGGAATTAAAATGAAAAATCACGGCTAACACTGAAACTTCTCCATCAGACCATCAGTTACAGGAAGGCCTACCATCTCATGTGAGGGATGCAGTTTCAGTTCAGTTCAGGGGCTTCAGTTCCAATCTTCTCTAAACCTGATTCTCTAAACCCTGCTTATTACAGCCTCTTGCATCGTCTTCCACAAACCTTGTTAATGTTGGGTTATGCCCCTTATTGTACAGACTCTGGATTTTAATACCCATTAAAGCTTGTTGTGACGTCTGATGCATTTTTAGTTCCTCCATTGCACACACCTCCACATTATCCTGTTATAGCTTTGCCTACATGCACTATTTATAACCATATCTGCCGCTGTATATTTAGACATGTTTTTAACTAATTTTTCTGTTTCTATAGCAACGCTCCACAGTGGCCTCCATGATGCACAGACAGGAGACTGTGGAATGCCTGAAGAAATTCAATGCCAGAAGAAAACTTAAGGTGACTGACTGACAGATGTGTGCACGCACACACACACACGCACACAGACACACTCACTGGTCTGCTCAGTAGGACTGGATGTTACTTTGATTTCATCTGAAGGTGGAGAGGAGCATCAAATTTGAAGTTTCATATATACTGCCCTCCAGGAGATTTGTTCTGACTTCAGAGTGATAGTCATCCCTGTGAATCTTCAGAAATGTCCAGATTCATCATATGAGCACTTGGACTCTCACCTTCTGGAACCTATTTGTTATCTCTAAGACTAATGGTTGGTTAGGCATTAAAACACTTTAAACTTTGATCTCACTCTCACTCGCCTGTACCCAATCTTACAGGGTGCCATCCTGACCACAATGCTTGCAACAAAGACCTTCCAAAGTAAGATCTTAAGCCATCTTTTTCTCCTTCAGAATGTTTTTTTTTCCCTCTGTGCTTTGTCCATCAGACTTTTTCCTCCTAAAGCCTAATGCTGACCTTCTGTTCATAGTGAATTGGCCCAATCATTTTGTTCATTTAACATTTTACTTTTTCATTTAAATTTTGTGTTTTATGCTCCATGTTGATTTCTGAAAATCAACAAAATAGCAGAAACTGCTATTAATGTATTTAGTTATATGGGCATGTATTTTAGCTGTATTTCTAACGTCTTGATTAGAAAGTCCAATGTTCCTAATCTTCTTCAAAATGATTAATAAGTTCTTGGTATTCTATTATTACTTATTTATTTTTAATTTATTCTTTTATATACGTATATGCCACTGAAAGTGTGTGTGTGCACGGGCTTGCACGCGTGTGAACGTGTACTAGCTCTACTCCTCCACACTGCATGAAACTCAGATTTCTGCAGATAATTACAAGGTAGTTTGTATAATTATAGTTGCATTCCATGAATTACGCCGTCATTCAAAAGCTATTTTTTCTCCCTTTACAAACATCTTTGTCTATGTACTGTCGCTCTCTCCAATTAAGACATGTGAGAAAAGTACAGTGGTAATTGGCCACGTGTGTGTGTGTGTGTGTGTGTGTGTGTGTGTGTGTGTGTGTACACACATGAAGGTCACTAAGATCTAAAATGGTGAATCTCTGACTTCTTCTCCTTATTCTGTCTCATTCTTCTCCCTCACCAAGACAAAAATCCATACAAGAAGCCAGATGGTGTTAAGGTAGGTTCAGTTTGGATGTTCTTCAACTATAAAAAGACATTAATTTAAGAACTTAAGCTTGATGGTATCAGTGATTTTTATAGTTCTGCACCTGTCTTGTGTTGTTCGTGTTTGTGTTGCGATTTTCATTTTTCACTCCAATTCTGCCTTTAGTTTGTTTCTCTCTCTCTGTGCTTTTTTTTTTTTTTTTTGCCTCTTTCTCGCTCCCTCTTCCGTCTACCATTATAATGAGAACTTTAGACTTCTCATTATTCCTGAGGTCTGCTGTCAGTTTGGGTTTATTGGATGTCATCAAAAGAAGAGGCACAATACTTAATTGTTTTATATGGACTCAATTATGGGGTTAACACATTAAATACAAATGTTCTATATATAAAATATAAAGCATTTTTTGGTCTTTTTTTGTCATTTTTTTATACTCTTCTATGGGAGGTCAAGCCAACCCTCCAGAAAATTCTTTTTTCTTTTGCTCCAGCTTTTGTTCCAGGGATAGTTGTCATGCTGGAATTGAGACTATGCAATTAGGACAACTGCACTTTTAATTTGACAAAGATTGAGGGCCTTTGACCAAAGCAATTCACCATTTACTTTATTTACTATTCTTCTTTTAAAACTGAAATGAATCTGAACATGTATGTGCAGTACTGTGCAAATGTCTTGGGCCACCATTAGATTTGTTGTTTTAGCAATGGTATAATGACCATGCGTATATATTATTAAGTCTCTAAGATTGACTAAGTCTTTTTTTTTTCTCACACACACAAACCCACAGCTGCTCTCCTCCCTCATTGTGACAATAAGTACATTTAGAATACTTTTGCAGAGACTGTCCTGAGGTGTTCTGAAGTAATCTTTTGGTACAACAGGCTTTAAGAGCCTTGGAGAACCAGGTTCCTAGGTTGAGAGCCAGCTTGCTCAAGTGTAAGAGGAGGTCATACGTTTTTGTCCCCCCCCTCTCTTTTTTTTCTGTTTTTTAATACTGCATAGAAATGTCCTATATTTTCTGGCTATCCTCTAATAATGAGACTGAGAAGTAATTATGTGTGGTCAATATACCATTGTTAAATCAATAAAACAATAAACCTAATGGTTGCCTAAGACTTTTACACAGTACTGTATGTATGTGTTTGTGTGTGTGTGTGTATATATATATAATCAGTGCTTTCTATTACCTTGAGATTTGAACAGATGAAACTGGTTATTAGTTTTAATTCCAGTCTTTCTGATTCTAAAAATGCATTTAGTCACAGAAAATGACTTGAATAACGAAATGCTTGAAGACATCCTGCAGCGTTAAACCTGTTATAATGATTTTGATTGGGTTTTTACCACATTTTTTTTCGAGTTACAGACCTCCTATGGACAGCCCTGTAAACTAAACTAAACGAACTAAAACAAATGACACAACACCCTTCACTCATTTAAAAACTGAAATCATTTAAATCTGAAAGCCAAACAAAATGCGCTTTGTGATTTAATGATTCCTTTACAAAAGAGTGAGCTCATGAGTTTCTCTGGGCTGTTCTGATTTTTATTGGAATATCTCAAATCAACCTCATTCAGACTATAAGGGGGAAAAGAAGGGCAGGAAAAAGGGTTTCACTGTATACAGAGTATTATTTATGCATTTTTTTTTTATTTTACAGTCACCTTTTGACTGGAAAAGGGTGACTTTGTTTTCCCTTCAGAAGTAGTTGAATAGAAAGGGTGCATGTGACACCAAACACTATTGCCAAACTGAACCTTGGACTGACCTCCTTGAGCTCACTGTGTCCTGGCAAATTTGTACTATTGGGCACCAATTTGGGAACAGTTATGTCTGAATGTATGAATGCATGTATTTTATTTGCTTCCTATAAATACTGGGATGTTAACCTAGTTCAGTTTTCCAAACCTCCATGCTTAGCTGTACAAAAGCCCCAGACATTTAGAATTTTTGGAATGGGTAACGCTTCCTCTTCCCTCATTGGGCAGCTATGCCTGTCTTGTTTCTGTCCCCTCCCCCTTATAGATCAACAACAAAGCCAACGTAATCACCAGCCCCAAAGAACCAGTACCTTCTCCTGCTCTGGTACTCTCAGTCTGTCCATCATCTGTCATCACTGAAATATCTCTCTCCATCAAGAATCATTTTTGAGTTCAGCATCCCTGTCTTGTGTAATAATCTGTGGCACTGCAGTCAGAAAAAACCATTCGTTTTGTAATGAGCGCATGTTTAAAATCATATTTATTCATCACCTCCGCACTATAATAAGACTTTTCTGTTCTGCGCAAGCTATTTTGCTGCATCTCTTAATTTTATTTTTGATGAATTATCATACTTAAAAGCAACACCGATATGTTAAGTTTGGGTTGACCGCAATCCAAGGTTTAGCAGAACTTAGTTATAGTGCTCAGTGGTTCCATTCTTCCATTCTTATCATCCATTTGTATTCATCGACGTGCACAAAGACGTGCAAAGACTTGTCTCCATACGTTGTGCCCCCCCCCCATTGGGTTCCATTGCAGATGTCCCCTCTCACAGTGCACGTCTGCCCCGTACAGCATACAATTATCAGTTATTAACTAGTCATAGCATGTCGCATGGGCTGTTCAAAAGGTGTGCAGAAGGGTTCTTCCTTATGTTAGTTCCTTAATGTGTAATTGTGTGGTACTGTTTCACCATGTGCATGCCTTTCTGTCCGGTTATTCTATACCACTGAAGATAAAAGAAAAACTCAATCATTTTCAATATTTCCTTTTGCATTTTATTTCTAACCTCAAAACTAAAATTCCGATATGCTCATTTTTAGATGCCAGTTTAAGTTGTGAATATGAGTCTTGGGTATAATGTGAGTCTTAGGTGTACTTTAGTATCTGTCCTTTAGTATTGCTTATCTGGTGTTTTTCAGTAGAGAGCACTCTGCCATTGATATAGTTTAAATACTTTAGAGCCACAAACCTTTTCCTTCTCATTCCTTTCACCTCTAAGCTACTCTATTCTGCTCTCGTCTAAAGACCACCAAGCATGTTTAGAAAGGAAGTGAATCTCAGGTTTACTTAGATGCCACACTTATTTTCTCTAGTTGTAGATTAATGTGTAACCAACACTATGAATTATATTGTTTTGTTTTTTAATTGGTTGGTTGGGATTTTTTTTCTTCTTCTAATATATAACTTGAGGTGACTTTGCCTCCCAGTCCCCAAAGATTGGTTTTAAACGAAGCAAATGCTTGGTGGCCTTTCCACTCCAGCTTTCTGCTGGACGAGGATATAGCACTTCTGACATCCTTCTCGTCTTCACTCCTTTCCTGTTCTCTCCGTCCCTCTCGATCAGGAGCCTCAAACCACTGTTATCCACAATCCTGCTGACGGAAACAAGGTATTAAGTGTCCACACTTGGATTGCTCCAGCACCGATTGTAACTAAATGGATTTGGGAGTCTGAGGTTTTGGTTATCGTTGTGCTGCTTGATTGCTCACAGGATCCTCCGTCCTAAAACAAAGAAGGGTCCGTTAGTCATATTATAAATGAGGGTGTGCTTCCTGAAGTCTTGTGTGGTCGAGGCGAGATCCATGTGCTGCTCTGCATGTTTGCAGGCTTTTGTGTATTTGTTATTTCTGCATGGGTTGTAATTGATGTGGCTTGCTTCACAAGTAATGTTACAACTCTCTAGAAAGTGTAGTAGCTCATTGACAAGTTGGGGGGGGGGGGGGGTTGATGTAGAATGGGCGATTTTAAATGAATATTTCTTGTAACTAAAGCACAAAGTCATATAAAAAGCATTACGGGGACGGTCATTATATTTGAAGAATCTACTCCTTTATGTATCGCATTAAATGATTCTTCTTGTGTCTCTCTTTCCTTACTGATTACCTTACGCAGGCCCAGTTTATTAACATATTTTAATGTGGAAAGGAAGCCCATTAAGGATTTCAGTGATAATTTGTTGACTTGTGTTCTTGCCCTCTTTTCAGGAATCTTCAGAGAGTGCCAACACCACCATAGAGGACGAGGATGTGAAAGGTACAGTAGATTAACAGCATCACAATTATGTACAATCCTTATTTTTTATGTTTATTGCAAGAGTTGACAAAGTGGTATGGGAGTGAGTGAAAATAGTCTATGTGAAAATACAGTATGTGGTACCACTGCAATTAGATCAATTTGATCAACTCTTGCAATAAACATAAAAAATAAGAATTGTACTTTTTACCCAAGACTTGAACTTGATATGGACTCAAGTTATGAAGATGAAGAACATGAAGATTTCTCCTCAAATGACATTGTTCAACATCAAAATGAGTAACGAGTGCTCCTCACGTTTATAAAGAGTTCCCGGTCAGAGCTAGCTGTGAAAAGGTGGCCAGAGCACCTGTCCGAGTTTTACAAAGCTGAGTGCAGCGTAAACGTAGGCGAGGTTCAGGGACTGGCACTGCCACCAGGGAGTGGCACTGTCGCATGCCTGGCTTCAGCTGCTGCCAGGCAACACCTGCGGGAGAGCACATGGGAAATGTAGGAGGGCAGCACCTTCAGGCACCTTTGGCCCCGTTCCCTGTCGACACAGAGTGCCGTCCCCACTGATCTGCAGGTGACTGCGTGGGCATGGGAAGCTACAACTCCCGCATGGATGGACGTGGCCTGCAGCATAAAAATTCTGCGTTCTGATTTTCTGCTGCCCCTTTTTCGGTTTCCTTTTGAATATAGCTGTGATTCTTTTGTTAGCCACAGGGCACCAGTCAGTTGGTTTTGTTAAGCCCTCGCAGCTGCCCTGCCTGCCTCCACCACCATCACCTTCCAGGCAGATTTGCTCAGCTCTTCACTGAGTCAGTGTCTCATGTCAATGCTGAAATTTATATCACAACATTGAGTTAAAGGAACTAGAGGTAATTCCGTGTTCCGCTTCTGAATTGGTGGTTATATATCAGCCTGTTGTGTAATCGTGCACGAATATCTGTGTGTACATTTGGACAGGCTACCTGAAGAGAGAGATTGATGCTAGTTAAGAATTCCTTCACAGCCTCTTAAAAACTGTTCATTCAATTTGAGTTGGAAGGTATTTGTTTTGCCTGCAGAGGTTAGTGTTCAGAGGTTAGTGTTCCATGTGTCGGTTCACATCCGTTTACTTCAACAAAGTGTTCTATCTTTCTTTATTTCTGTCTTTTTACTTCCTACCTAATTCATGGCCCTCGTAATGGCATTGATTTGGGCAGCAGAACTGTCTGGTAGCACAATAATGCACAAGTCCCAGCTGAATCCCCACCCCCCCCCCAACCCCTTCTAGCTAGTCTATAACGAAGACATACAGCTAACTGGAGCCTTCTGGTTATGTAGTTGATTTTGTTCTGTATTTACGTTATAATAGGGGGGGGGGGGGGGGGGGGGGGGGGGGGGGGGGGGGGGGGGGGGGGGGGGGGGGGGGGGGGGGGGGGGGGGG
>JAOYMR010000016.1:1789919-1804545 GCA_025802075.1 Tenebrosternarchus preto | reverse complement strand
CGCCTTTTCCACTTTTTACTTTGCCGGTACTGAAATTATAATGAGCCATTTAAAATAATTGAGTGCGCGTGGGTGCGTGTGCGCACACATACAGTAGAGTGTATGGGAGCTTCAAAGATACTTAATATCTGTCTGCTCATTAGTGACTTGCTTATGCGGTGACTTAACGGACCTCGATCGTTTGCATTCACTGTAAGAATTAAAATGGCGAAAGACATCGTCACTTTCTTTCTCTCTCAGTCCTCAATCAGTCGTCAAGGTTTTGCGAATGGGACCACTGTCACACACGCGTTAGACTCTGAAACGACGTCAGTCTGCTTTAATATTGGTCACGCACATGAAAGTTGTTTCCCGTTGTTGCCCACTTTTAAATACAAAATTGTAAAACAACACCACGACGACAATTATCTATCTATCTAAATGTACAAGGCCCTCAGATGAATTATTTAAAGGAAGCTGTAAAGTTTCCAACATCAACCTAAAGATGGAAGTGTGTCTGAATGAAACCACATGACTGGATTTCAATGGATTTTACAGTTTTTAGTGGCAGTTTTCGGTGCCAGCTCTGGAACTAAAAGTCTTCCCCCATTCATACACTTTTCGCTTTGTTCTCTACACTTTCCTTTCCCTTCCACGTGCGAACGTTTGAATATCCACCCAGTTGAACATCCACACACCTTTCGGCACACCTCAGGTTCCGCCAATGAGGGCCGCTCCTGCTCTCGTTACTCCTCATTCAGGCACTTCCTTAGCACGTCGCCTGGTGCAGAGTTGGACTGGCCCGGCGTTTTGGGGCCGCTCCCAGTCACGCTCTTGCCTGGCTTTCGCGCCGCCTTTCCGCCGTTGGTCTCACGACCTTCCAGCAGTCTGACGTGGCCTGGGCCCCAACCCACAGGCTTCCTGCAAATGGCTCCAGCTCCTTCAGAACCATGCCGCAGAATGGTGAAAGCAGCGGGTGGAGGGGAGGGGTGGGGAGGGGGGGTATGGGGCGGCAGCAGCGTAGGTTCTGAGCAGCGGCCGCTAGAAGTTACTTTCTGATGTGTGCAGTTATGTCCACCATGAATCATTCTGATTATTACTGGCAGAATTTATGCCTTAAAGTGAATCAGCAGGAGTCCAAACTGATTGATTGATTTATTTGTGGGTGTGTGTACATGCGTGTGTGCGCCTTGTAATATGCGTGTGTCTGTAAGAGCAGTGTTGTCTGTAATAGCAGCGCTCTCTGGTGGTAAATGGTGAAACTGCAGCATTTGGAACTGTTTCAGCCGTCTCATACCAGTGAGCTCAACAGTCTGTGTTGGCTTTGACAAGCACTGGGGTTACTTCAGTGTCCAGTCAAGGGGAGGGATTCTGTGTGCCATTTTCTACCATGGGGTTCGTTTGTTTGTTTGTTTGTTTATTTATTTATTTAAATAAATACATGCTTTTGTGTGTGTGAGTTTTATTCATGTTTTAAAATACAAATATGAAACTATTTTTAATGCTTGTTTTATGTAATAGGATTTTTATTGCATTGGTTTTCCAATTATTAGAATACCGGTCTTAGCAGCACTGGTTTTGGAGTACCAGCAATAATTTCTTACTAAGCTAGTTTGTTCTTGAGTTTTGGACAATACAGTAATCTTTGCCCGAGTTTCCATTACATGAAGTAAATTTAACTAAAGTGATATTACCAGGGGCCACCGGTATCTTACATTTACAGTGTTTGATAGGCACCATTGTCCACTTACAGGAGTACTTTGTAGTCTTTATCAAATACTTGTTCTCATGTAACAATAGCTATCAGGCTAAATAAATAAATGTTGATCAGCACGACTCCTTTCTTAGTTGATGGAAGTCTGTCATAATTCTGCATTAGCAGTATTGCCGGGTGTAAAGGATTTCTCTAACTGAAGATTTTTGTTTCATTTTGATTTTGATGCAGTTTTTGTTTCTTTAAAAGCTTGAATTATTTGTTTTAGATGCATGTGCATACTGGACCTTGCAGAAGCTTCCGGTACCCGCCTCAATTTAAACTTCCTCTTCCTTTCAGGCTGCTATACTGTAGCTTTAAATTCACATAATTTTTGTGCAATACATGATATTCAGTGTTCTTCCTCTAGTTCCGTGGTTTTGTTGATTTGTTGTTTTTGGCTCTGCAGCTTGGGGTCGTCATGTGCCTCTTCCTCCAGTTGTTTTTCTGACTCTTCTCTGCTGGAACTCGCAATAAGGCAGAATAAGAATGATCAGAGACACACACACACACCTAAGTGGGAACCTCCTTAGATCCTACATCTTTTAGGGACTCTACGCATATTTATAATTCTTCTTTTCTCCACTCTTCCATGTTTATGGTCCTTAAAATATTTCTGCTAAATATTTATATCGCGTAGAAAGTTATTCAAACTTGGAATTTATAATGGATCACCTCATGCAGTTCATAGGTTTCACATTAACTGGTCCCTTGCCCTCTGAATTTGTTTTGGAATTCACTTGGTAGGGTGGGTGAAGTACCAAGTTCCTGGGTTCGGTTCCTAGCACACACACTGTCATCCTGCTGAATAGGTCATTTGCACTGCATAAGAGTGTCTGCCAAGCGAAGTCGTTTTAATGTTGTTCACGCTTTGCTTTAGCACGGAAACAGGAGATCATCAAAGTGACTGAACAGCTGATCGAGGCCATCAACAATGGAGATTTTGAAGCTTATACGTGAGTGTTGATGCCCTCTGTCAAACCACTGACACGCAAACACATATGCATGTAGTTGCATGTAGTTTACATGTAGTAAAATGGGCTCTAATTATGGCCCACAGAAAGATCTGTGACCCCGGGATGACCTCCTTTGAACCTGAGGCTCTGGGGAATCTGGTGGAGGGAACGGATTTCCACAGGTTCTACTTTGAGAACTGTAAGGCATCTCTAGGCTGCTAGAAAATGCCCGTGTTTAAACAACACACACGAAAAAAAATTATATGTATATATATGTGTGTGTGTGTGTGTTTTTTTAAGTTGACAAAGTGTGTAATGTGTTCACATCATGGATTTTGCCCTGCAGAATTCGCAGACATTACTTTTTCTCCTTTTTACACTCGCCTCGTAACGACGAGCCTGGTGACCAATTACCATTGCACCCCCCCCCCCCCCCCAGCTCTCTCCAAAAGCCACAGACGCGCCGTGCACACCATCCTCCTGAACCCCCATGTGCACCTGCTCGGTGAGGATGCTGCCTGCATCGCCTACATCCGCCTCACCCAGTACATGGATGCCGGCAACATGCCCCGCACCATGCAGTCGGAGGAGACCCGCGTCTGGCACCGCCGAGACAGCAAGTGGCAGAACGTCCACTTCCACCGCTCGGGATCACCCACCGTTCCCAACAAGTGAGCCGTGCCCACCGTCGCACCCGTGCGAGTCTGGCTTACGGAGATTCCCTGTGATTCCAGCAACCACTATTTTTATCTAAAATCCTCATACAAGAGCTCATGAACGAATGAATGCTTTAGTATCCATAAGTCTAATCTAAACTCTGAGACGTCCAAAGACAAAATGATCGCAAGGCTAGGGAGTGTTACTTAATGTGTCATTTCTGCACGCACCTGTGGATAAAACGTGTGTTTTTGATTTTTGCAGTTAACGAGGCGCCCAGAGCAGGGCTGCTCAAATGAAGACACTCCATGTTAGATGAGCTTTGGTCCCGCCCAACAAGTGTCTCTACCGCCGAAACCCCGCCTGTCCCCGTTTCTCCGCCCTGTCAGTCTTGTTTACATATTGTCACTGCTGGACTCAGCCGATGCAGGGGAGGGGAATCGTTTTTGTATGAGGATGAATGTGCGTGCATGTGTCCTAATTGCACGCTCTCCTCATAAGACATTTATGTGGAAAGCATGTTCTTATTAGGTAGACTTTTATCTTTTTTTTTTTTATTATTAAATGTTTAAATTTTCTATGGTGAAAAATGGTCAATATTGCTGTTATATATTTGGGTGTGAGGGTACATCAGGAAATGAAATTGTCTCTGTATACCAAGTTATAAGCAGTACACAGACAAAAGTGGTCACATCTGATACCACATCATTAGAGCGAATACTAACGTAGATGTGATATGGATAGCGGCATAACTCGGTCACTTCAGATTGGTTCATGTTGATGCTTTTCTATATTTCTAGTTGAAGTGCAATATGGCAGAAAAAATGATGAATTTGACAAATGAGCTTGCTTCTGTTTTTTGGTGACGTATATGCCTTTTGTGAAGTTGTGTGACATGCTGTTCTTGCATTATCTTTTTAGAGTATTGACACTTTACTGTGATCTTAGTTTAAACTTCGTTCTGTTCTGTTTGATAGGTTTTAGTGGGATTAGTATCAGTGGTGTGCAATATCACAGAGGGAACTTATTACCGTATAGTTTTCTATTCTTTGTGTGTTGGCTGATATCACGTAAACACAGTAGAAAGGCTGAAACGTTTGTAAATGAAGAATGTAACTACTACACCAATGAACACACACAACTGGTCGATCAGATTATTTTATTTTGCTGACTTATTGTGAGTTTTATGGTTTTGTTTCCAATTTTTATACTGTGTGCTAATCAGTTGATGGGGTATTCTCTAAAATTCCTCCAATTTTCAGTCCTTCATAGATGGGTAAAACCTTTAGTCTGTTGTCATGTACTGCATGAAATGTCCAACTCATCATTCTGATAATTGAGTGTTTCTCAGTATCCTGTGCATCTCATTTCAATGACTCCTTGATCTAAAGTCAAATAAAGTTTTATGCTTTATATCCAGGTCATTTTCATTAAAATGAAATGTGTGTGAGTGGGGGGTGGGGTGTGGTGGTGGTGGTTTAATTATGAAACTGAACTGGGTTAAAAAATGTTTGCAAAAGTCACTTGCTGTTTTGCAAAAGCAGCTGACCTATAAAAAGAGAGTATTTAGGAATGTTTATAACAGAACTACTCTTTGCAGACTAACAAACTTGAAACCACAAACATGAACGTGCTTGAGTTTTTATTATTTGTTTGTTTGTTTTGTTTTGTTGTTTTTGACGGGTAGGAGACGAGGGTATAATTTCCAGTGTTGATTCATGTTGATAAATAGGAAATCAGATTTTGGGGGATGTTGATGGGTTTTTGTTTTGATATCGTTTGGTTTTTCTGCTTTTTTTTGTTCTTGTTTTTTTAGAAGAGAAGATGGCAAAGTTTAAAACATTTCATTCCTGTAACTTCAACCTGAGGAAAAACCCCAGTGACACTCATTTGTACACTAAGCACAAACGTGAATACAGATAGAGTATGTCAAAAGTATCAATAAAATGTGAATTTTGTGCAAACCCTGGTTTCTCCACCCACTTAATATTAATTTTGTTACAATTCTACGATTTTAAGATGCATTTCAGGTGCAGAAGAAACAGGCATCAACACATGAACTACAAGTCCAATTTATTATCCGTCATTTACACACTGCAGCTGCTGTTTTGTGATACTCATTTAGTCATTAATACATGCCCTTATAGATGGCCATACGTATATAATCACCAACATAGAAACAAGATGTGTATTCAGGAAACCACCTTTTTTTTCATTTGAATTTCTTTTTTGATTACAAGAATGCAATGAATTGAACAATACCAAACAGTCCTGGATTGCATTTGCCATGAATCAGAAACCGATAAGTGCCTGTAGTCTCTTGATTTCATTAGTTTTCTTTTTAAGATGGTAATACATTTCCAGAACAGCTTTACAGTTCTCATGCTGCTTGTTGTAAAAAGATAGCTTGCTACTTGCATTAAGAAAAACCACTGAGAGCTTTAACATCCACACATACACACATTCTTTATGGGCAAGGATAAATTAACAAAAAATGGGAATAAATTAAGTTTGAAACAGAAGTTTAATGTACTGATCTCTTGGAAAGGTATTTCTTCCCTTATCACTTCTATTAGTATTTATCAGTGAACAACTTTGAAGATGTTTGTGTGGACAGACTGCAGGTTCATGTGAAGCTTCTTTACGTGGGAAGAATGTTCCATTAAACACTGCAAATATATTGTTAATCTGAACAATATTTTGCAATGTTTCTGCTGCATTTGCTAAAATTGCTGTTGTTCTAGGCACAGTAAAAAAAAATGTAAGTACATTTTGAAAGCTCACATTAGCTGGAAAGCAGTGGATTTTAATTGATTGTTCGTTTTCTTTTAATTGACGGTTCATTGTGTATCAGACAACTCGTACTGCAACTACAGTCATGTAAAAATTTGAATCAAATAGATTGTACAATATGATATTGTTAAAAAAAAAGTAAATAACCAGGATGCTTTGTGAGGTAAACAAAAATATGAATCCATAAAAGTGTCACATCATTGTTTTTATTTATATTCTAGTCCCAGAATATGTCAATGCAGTAATATATTTCAGATATATGCAAAAATTCCCTTTTTTGCTGTTCACTTGTCTTGAATGGCCATTTCTGTTTAGTCTTTACCTTAGTTTTAAATTTCATAGTATTCAATACATAATGGACTAGAGTGGGGGGGAAATAACACTTAGGAAAATGGCATGAATGTTGAGATTACCACTTTCTTTTATTTTACACCATTTGCAATATCAGAAAAAAATACCATTAAATAAAATGCAAATCCACATATTCTTTGCCTTCCTCATACAGACTGTTGAGCTCTGTGCACAGTTGCTCCGAAACCCTTATTATTAATTTTGTAAGTGTGCTACTAATATGACTTAAGCTCACAAGAACAGGAAGAGTCCTTTTGGGGAGACACAAATGGAAACTCAGTAAATACATCCATCCTTTAAATAATTGAATGCTTTATAATCAGACAGCACACAAAGAAATGTATGGACTAAATGAACAACATAACGTTCATGATCTCTACTTTCACATACGCAGACAAGGGGGTAGCATTGCTGTGATTGGAGGTTAACATAGTGAGGACACACACACACATACACACGCACACACACTGTACATAGTTTAGGGCAGAACAAGTCCACCGTGCAAAGCTGTCGTGGCCTCACAAGAAAGGACCAACAGAAAAAAACAAGCGCATGTGTGGGGAATAGTTTTCGCCAAGCTTTCATTCAATATGACTTTCTAAATGCACATCAAAGGCAAGCATGTCGCAATCTACTGTTCAATAAACCATGGCAGCGGACCGGTGGTGATTTCACATTTATACTGAATACAACTTAATCAAGCTCACTCTGGCATTATGGAGAACTACACACCAACACTCATTTCCACACAATACTGTCCCAGCTTAGACCTGCGTTTGTGGTATCTGGCAAACATACCCTTAGTTACAGATATTAAAGAATCAATTATCCATTGAAAGCATCTGGACAGAATTTGAATAAATAATTGGGAATATGTTTAATTGAAGTAGTGCGTCGGTGCGAGTATACAGCAGGTATCTAGACAGAGCAGAACATGCTGCAGATTCTTCCCCTTCCATTCCAACTGAATACATTTTTTTGCAATATTTACATATGTCGCATTATCAGCAATCTTGCAGAAAGAGGTCTGTGAAAGAGGCTAATGTCCAAGATGACCCTTTTGTTACATATTTAGGATTATGTTTGTATTTTCTACTACAGTAGTCAAAATGATAAAACAACAGATGTATGTTTGTCACCCAGAAAATAAAATAAAACTTTGGTCTTTGGTCACAAATAGAAAATAAGAGCAGAACTTGGGAACAACGGCATCTAAAAAAAGAGAAAGAAATTACAATCCATTACAAAGTGTTTTCTTGTTTTTTTTTTGTAATAGAGCAAAAAAAAAAAAAAAAAATGAAACCAAAGATGAGGCCCTGAAACAGGGAAGGTAGCTGTCATGGTGAAAGAATAGAGTGATGAAAGGAGTGGCTCATAATCTGATATTCTGCCATGGTTTTTGGGATGCTTGCTGCACAGCGTGTATACGTGAAAAAGCACAGTTTGACTAGGCAGTGGGAAATGGGTTGTTCTCGTCCTGCTTGTCCTCTTCCGTCCCCCCTTCCGCCGTCTCTCCCGTTTCTGGCTCGTCGGTCACTTCCGGGGTGCAGTAGCGCTGGAGCAGTTGGTGCAGGTGCTGCTGGAGTTCGTCGGGGCGCAGGGCCTCCACCGTGTCCTCCAGTCGCTCCAAGTGCGTGTGTTTGCCCTGGCCGTCCCTCACCACCGTCTTCTTCTGAGTGCACGTCTTATGCATGCGGGTCCTGCGACACGCACCAGCAACATGGGAGAGTTAAGCATGTGTGGTTATGGTTCATAGCACCTGCCCACCTCGGCATCATCCATTAATGCAGTGTGTTTTGAACAGGTACAGAGGAAAGACCTGCTTTTAAATGAAAAGACACACATTTACAGGCATATTAGGAAGTCCACTGCAAAAACACATAAACACAAGCCTATTTTTAAGTTCTACAGCCCTAATCAGGAATTTCTGCCACCTACTGTGCAGTTTTTAATACTGCAAGCTTTGAATAATAGTAAGATCTCCTAAGAGCTAATTCAAGGCTGCTTTTGGGCTGATCCTGAGTAGGGCTTTTAAAAGAGTACTTCACAAGGTAGTAAAGCTCTAATTGTTAAGGCTGTATATGGACTAACTTTTTCATGCCACACTCTACAATCATAAATTCACTCATTGGTTATATGCTCCTAAATCACACATCAAGTCACCATCCTGACCTTCTGACCACAGATCCATCCTCCTTTATGACCTCTTTCTCCACTAAATGAGGCAAGAGAACTTTCTCAAAGCCCCCTGCATAACTCAAAGCCTGGACATTACATAACAAATATGAAGGAAAGCAATTCAGACAAAAGAAACTGATAAAAAGTGGGGAGAATTTATACATATAAAAATAAACTGAAAGGCTATGGCAAGTGTGGTAATAAAAATGCTAATATTTTCATTAAAATATACCTGCTTTTTGTGGGGAAGGGGGGTGGGGTGATGGTAAAATAATTCTTATGATAAGGAGTGAGTCTCCATTTGCTTCTACATAAAAATTCAGTAGGACAGAATTCTGATACAAGCCTTTTCAAAATCGTCTTTTGCTGAGGGAAGATCTTCTGACAGCGATGGGTCACCAATCTGCTTCTCCATCCGCTCCCCCTGCACCACCATGGTTTTCACCACTTTGCTGACTTTCCGACCTTGAACAGGCTCTACTTCAAACTCTGAGGCTGTCGCCCCACCAGCAGGTAACTGTTCCGAAAAAGTCACCTGCAATTTGAGATTTCTTAGATCCAGCAGCAGCCCTTTTCTTGGTCAATGCAGTATCAGTATGGGGTATTTAGCGTTTTTCAAATGACAGTAAACAAATGCAGAAAACACACCCACCTCTGTCTCATCTCCTGCACTTTTTACCACTGTCCTTTTCACCACTTTGGAGAAATGATCAGTGTCATCCACAGCGATCGCTTCTTGCTGACCTCCTTCTACCATTACTTCCTCTCGCTCTACTCCATCCGCTGATACATACTTGCGGATAATCTTCCTTGTGATCTGTATGAACACAAGAAAAGAGAAGATCCAATAGCTAAAATATAATCAAACAATCAAATCAAAGAGTCACTGGATGAGACTTACTGATAAAGAAGCACAGCCATTAATGGGATGGCAATGAGCATAAAGAATAAATTATGAAAGGAATATAAACAAAAAAAATCGCCAAAGGGCTGCAGTTGTTACATACTAAAGTAGGAATTATCTGTTCATGTTACCTTCCTGACCACCAAGTTCCCATGTTCATCCATATATTGCTCCTCAGTCACTGCGTGAGGGGGAACCTCAGGCATGTCATCTCCCTAGACAAAACAAGGCCAGTGTGAGCTCATGTGTTTGAATACAGAGGAATATTAAAAACCCAGACCACTTGATGGTAACAGAGTGCAAGACATACAGTTTATACTCCGCTCATGAGAGCATTAAATAACATGAAAAATTATGAACGTGTATGTAAATTCACTGACAGGAAGTAAACATTTCTTTTTTTCATATGTAGGCTTCTGCATTATATCAGCAGGTTTTATGTTCTACCAACCATTATTTTTTTCATTCTTCTCTTGGTGCACCAACTAACCAATTTTATTTTATTTTATTTTTTTTTTGGGGGGGGGGGGCGTGGCAGAGAGAAGAAAATGTAAGTTAATGTGTGAGCTAAGCTAGACTTAAAATTATCCAAGTAGCTCAGCACATAGTAGATACATATACAGTTCAATTTTGCACAAAACAAGATGGGGGAGAAAAAGGACTTGTTATTATAACATGCACACCCAAACAAATACCTGGATTATTACTCTGCGTCGTACCACTCGGGTGGTTAACACTTCTTCATCTGAGCTATCAGACAGGAAGCCTAGCTCCTCTGCTATTTCCTGAGAGTTGAGGATCCATCATTGGTATGGAATAAACTTTAGGACCATTTTTGAAATAGTTGCATGTCTTGCATGCAAAGCCAGTGCATTAATAAGGTTCCATGTTTCTAATTTGGTCCAAGGTGCATTATGTAAGTTACTTTAATTTTTTTTAATGATTAGGATCAACATACTGAATTTAAAACAGACTGATTACTGTGTAAGTATTGTTTATGGTTAATGTATGTGAACAGAATGCACTATGGAGAAGGGTGCCAACCAAAATTAATTCCAGGGTGTTATAGAGAATAAGCAGTTATCAGGTCCAGCTACAAGTCCAGTCACCTCCAAGTCCCTCACACAGCGAGTAGTTGTAAAAATCAGTATTTCACATCGTTCAAGTATGTGATCAAATCAGCATGCGTGCAGAAAAACGCAAATAATAATAATAATTATTATAATAATAATAATAATAATAAATAAAGTGCAAGTCAGGACATTAGCTTGGGATAAGGGATTTCTGCATTCTACCTGAAAAACAAGAAGCACAAGCCATAGTTGCACTCATGCTCAAGGGCTTACCCTTCCTAGAGCATCATCATCGTATTGGGCTTCCTCCCTTGGAGGCAGCTCTTCAGCAAAAGGGTGCTCATCTACACACCCATAAGGGTATGCTATATCTTTCCCATGTTCACTCATATATTCATCCTCTGGTTCAAGAACAATTGGTAAATCAAGTTCTTCACTGCCCCAAGATATGGGACGTTGGCTATCCTCTTTTTCTATGTGTTCTCTTAAATTGGAGGTGCATTTCAAAGAGTCAAAGGCTGGGCTATCTGGTAAAGATGGAAGTTCCTCAACTTTGTAAATAGTGTCTGGCACATCTAAAAGTTCTAATTTAATTTCTGGCTCAGATACATCTGAAAATGTTTGTCGGCAATCAAAGAACTCAGGTTCTGACTCTAAACTCTCTGCATGGGCAAGTCTTAGTTTAACTTTCAGATTAATATCCAACAGTCTAAGGTCATCTGTAGGTTTTGCGGATTGTTCAGATATCTTGGGTTCATGAGGTATTTCCTTAGAACTAGGAACCAATGAGGTTTCAGTGGAGACCAATCCTGGCTTATCTCTATCAAGTGTTATTAATGTTTTCTCAAATTCTGATAGGACTTGCTGGAAGTCAGGGGAAAACTGAAGAGAGCCAGTGGCCCCAACAAGCACCTTTTCAGTAGATAATAGTGGAGGCGTAGATGGACCTTGGTCAGAATCTAATTCACTAAAGACAGGTGACAGAGGACTCAGATCGCTGGGTGATATATCATTGCCTGCCGGTGGTGATCTCAAAGACCCTGAAATAATATCTCTGTAGTCAGGAGGGGTATAATTAAAACTAAAAATGGGAGTGGAGCTGCTTAAATTAGGTGTTACTGTTCTATGAGACTCTCGCAGATAAAACTGGAAAGGAGTTGTATGTATCTGTGATAATTCTGATGCCTTGGACTGTGTGAGCGATTGTTTGAGGGATAGCATGGGATGAATATCTTCCAAATCAGGAGTAAGAGATGTGTTTTCCTCAGGTATATTGGGCTGAGACCTTGTGTCACTTATGCCTGGTTCTAAGGATGATTCACTGCACAAAGAAGTTGTAATTAATTTTAGCTTCTGTTCTAAAATAGCCACTTCATCACAATCTTGAACTGTTGAACTGCTTTCCCCACTGAAAGTGGCATCCTTAAGCAAAGCAGAAAAACATGTGTCATGCTGACTCAAAGTTAACCTTTTTATCGTTTCTGCTTTGAACTGAATATCCTTTTCTGAAACTTTGTCTTGAGGATCCTGAAAAGGAATTAAGGTTGAGCATGTATGAGATCTACACTTTGATGCATAATTTGCTTTAAAGAACATGCGCTGATTTCTGAACATTTTGCACTCTGTATCTCCTCAAGAGAGCATCTGAAAATGCCTTGAAAGCCAAAAATCACACAATAACTTTACAACAAACCATGCATTTGACAAACAATGTGAAACCTCTTTACATATATCAAGATTAGTAAGTTAGCATTGCAAAAATCCACCACAATGTCTGACCACACAGTCAATGGTTCTTCATTTAGAGCTGGTTTGTTATTTGGATCCTGAAGAATGAAAACTGATCCTTCCACCATGTCGCAAATGTTACAGCATTCCTCCAGAACAGTGACATGCCAAACTTCTTACCCTTGACTTGAATTCTTGACACTTTAGTTTGCTGGTGGTGTAGCTAGATCTTTCTTTAATATCCTGTTTTTCCTGAAACTTCAAGTCCTGCTTAACTTCAAATGCTGGTGTCTGATTATCTCCACCACCATCTTCTTCAAATGGAGATGGTTTCTTTACATCCTTCGTGTATGGATGAGGTTCCTGTCTAGAGTCAATATTTTTTTCTTCTTGTTCTGATTCTGAGACACATTCTTCATAGGAGGGTAGTGTTTTACTACTACTATTCAGGTCATCACTGGAAAAGATCAAGGAGTGTGCGGGATGCTCTAACATTGTTAAATTTGATTCACAGATGGTCACAGGTTTTAGTATTTTCTCTTCAGCTGTTACAACATGGAGCAATGCAACATTACTTGTGCAGTGAGATTCCTTGTCTTGATTTACAATTTTATGTAAAGTTGCTGCCAACACTGGGTTACTTTCATCAAATAAATCTTTGTACTGTGTTTCAGATGTTACTGACTCAGGGGTTTCTGGGCGGTAATCCATTTCAAATATCAGAGAATCAGGTGTAACAGAATCCATTTCTAATCTTAATGCTTCAGGTGATGGACATCTGTACTCAGATTCAAATGAAAAAGAGAGGGGTGAAATTGATCCAGAACCACATCTGGATACATCAGAAATAGGGGATGCTGGCCTTTGCTCAGTGTCTGGCTCGGCCAGTTGTGGATGCATTACATATGAGTTTTCCAAAGGCTCCAAAGTCACATCAAAGGCATGTAAATCAGATATCCCTGGTGATATGCCTAATAAATTTGATTTAGTTGTCACTGGCCATAGCCTAAACTGAAATTCATGTTCATTTGGATCTGGTGAAGAAACTATGAAGTCAGGTATAGGAGAATCGGGTGAAAGCCTTCTGAATTCATTGACAGAAGACACTGAATCTGGTGAAGCTGGCCGACTTTTAGAGTGACCCACCACTGTATAAGGTACTGCAGGCATATGAATGGATATTGGAGAATCAGGTGGGAGAGGTCTGAATGCATTTAAGGATGTAACAGACTCTGGTGAAGAAAGTCTAGGATCTGACGTTTGGATATGATATTCCTGTTCCAAAGGTGTGTACACACACAAGGATTCAGGGACTGATGCATAGTTTTCCTCAGTAAATTCACAAGATTCCATATCTTGCTTCATTGACTGCAATAATGTTGAATTTATATAATCTGTCTTTAAATTATCATGAGATACTTGCAAACTATCAGAGTCAACCTTGGAAATATGTAAAGTATCAAGAGCAGCAGATGGTGTCTTACCATTCTGGTCTGTGGTGCTGACAGACTTGTCTGTTGTACAACAAGTATGGACAATTTCCATTTTACATCCACTATACTCAAACATGCCTGTTTTAGGAAAGAAAGTTTCACCCCTATAATGGGGGTCATATATGTGAGATCTAAGGGTAAAAGGGACAGTCTTGTATACAAGTTTGTATTGAGGCACCATTTTAACAGTCTCCTTAAGCATAGTTTCACCCTTAGTTTCAGATACTGCTGGATCATTTCTTGAATGGCCAAAGTCTCTTGATGTATCTAATCTAACATGCATTTCTTCTGTTGGCTCTTCTGGCCAAAGTCTACATTCAGTAATCGGAGATGAAAGGACATTCAACTCAAATTCTACATCCGATGTTACTGATTCAGGTGAATCTGATCGGTACCATTTAATTGGAATTTCCTTGTGGATATATGATGTCTCCATAAGTAAATCAAGTAATAATGGACTGCTTTCATCTGCTGATGCCACTGAAACAGACAATGAGGGTCTGGAATCAGATGTCGCTATGGTGAAAATATTTAAATCATTATCTATGTCTGATGCTAAAGACTCTGTGGAAGATGATCTACAGGCAAGTACTGGTACTGGTTCAAAAATCATGGCTGTGTATTGTGGTATAGGTGAATCTGGAGACAGTGGTCTGGATGCATTCACAGACTCATATGATGCCGGTGAAGATCTTCTAATGTCTGACAGGAAGATCATAGACTCAGGTGACATAGGCCTGTATTCAGGTATAGAGTCTGGT
>JAOYMR010000016.1:1771676-1787625 GCA_025802075.1 Tenebrosternarchus preto | reverse complement strand
TCTATGTCTATAAAATGGCACCATACTCTCAGGTAAAGGTGGACTGAACTCTGGTATAGGTGAATCAGGTGATAATGGTCTGTTTTCATCTGCTGACACCACTGAAATGGATGATGAAGGTCTATAATCAGAAGCTGCTGTGATAAAAACATTTAACTCATTATCTGAATCTGATACTAAAGACTCCATGGACGACGATTTACATCCAAGAACTGGTACTGTTTCAAAAATCATTGCTGTGTACTGTGGTATTGGTGAGTCTGGAGACAATGGTCTTGATGCACTAACTGACTCTGGTGAAGATCCTCTAATGGCTGAAAGTAACATCATAGATTCAGGTGACAAAGGCCTGCATTCAGAAATGGACTCTGGTGAAAGTGGTTCAAATTCAGATACAAATGAACCAGGTGACTCTGTTCTCTGCTCAGTGGTGGGCAAGCCATCAATACATGATTCAAATTCTATAGAATCAAAATTGATTTCCAGCCTAAGACCCTGTTTACCACTGTACTCAAAAACACCTGGCTTAGAGCAAAATGTTTCACCTTTGTACTGAGTATCATAGACTTTAGAAATAAGCTTATTAAGAACAGGTTTAAACATAAGTCTGTACGCACCTCTGGCTAATGCATCTTCTGGTTGCTCTGCAGCTGTAACTGTTGCAAGTGGTGCAAACCCAATCTGATAATCAGGATCAAGTGACTCTGATAATGTTGGTAAATGTGCTGGTTTCTTTAAAAGAGACAAGTTCTCTTTACTACTAGATATATTTGCTTGTCGCACCTCATGAAGTGAGGATTTTACATTGGTGGCTTCAAATGATTGACTTTCAGTATATTCTATAACTGACATCTCTGGAGTTGACTCAGCTTTATAGGCTAAAGTTTTAATGGTGGTGTTTACTGTTTTTGCATTCAGTTCCACAAGTTTTATACTTTGCTGACAGTCTGTGGGAGTACTGTTCTTATGTCTAAAAGTAGATTCTCCCTGTTTAGACCACACCTCTGTTTTAGATAGCTTGGCATTCTCTTTTTCAAATGTTGCAGATTGTTTATTGTCTTTTAAATCTTTCTGTACCTGTTTGGTCCAGTTGGTATCAACTGGAAGTAAAGTATTCTCTGTTGCAAGTTTATTTGCGCTATCAGTTGCTAAAAAATCAGTAGAGTCTTGTTTTGGTTTGCTTTCTAAGACCTTGGGATCAGGACTAATAATATCTGATAATCCTAACTTATATGATGATGGGATGTTGACATCTAATGAGATGTCATAATCAATTATTGTATCTCTATATTCTGGTTTTGGTGAATCTTGTGACATTCTGCTAAGTACATCTACAGGTGATACTAATTCAGGTGATGATGGTCGACGATTAAATACTGGTATAGGTGATATTGGCCTGTACTCTCTGTCTGCCAGATCTGACTGAGATGAATCAGATCTATTTACACATATGTGCAATTCACACACTGAAGTAAATTCTGGGATTAGAGAATAAGGTGAAAGTGGTCTTTGTTCATTTAGAGATGATAATGATTCAGGTGATGAAGGTCGCCCTTCAGATGATACTGCTGGTTCAATAGGATCACATTCTCTGTCTGAAAGATCTGTC
The DNA here is from genome assembly GCA_025802075.1 of Tenebrosternarchus preto. Classification (NCBI taxonomy): domain Eukaryota; kingdom Metazoa; phylum Chordata; class Actinopteri; order Gymnotiformes; family Apteronotidae; genus Tenebrosternarchus; species Tenebrosternarchus preto. The sequence continues at coordinate 1,786,016 of JAOYMR010000016.1, read as the reverse complement.
TCAGGTGATACAGATCTACATTCTTTTATAGGCATTAACAACTCACAGACATTTTGAGCAAAGCTAGGTATAGGTGAATCAGGGGAAAGGCACCTCCACTCATTCATTGTTCCTAATGAGTCAGGGGATGATGGTCGACTTTCAAACATCCATCCTACCGAAAGCTCATAGTCTACATCTGAAACCTCAGATTGAGGTGAAGATGCCGTACATCCTTTTACTTGCAATAAAAAGTCATATACTTCTGGGGTAAAACTGGGTAGTGGTGAATCACAAGAGAACGACCTAAAATCATTCAAAGATGATTCTGATGCAGCAGTGGATGTTATGTCAATAAAGACATCATCAGCAGTACAGTGACTGTACTCAGAACCCGTCTCAGGGCATATTCCTCTGTCTAAGCTTTCACAACTAAATGATCCAGAAAATAAAGATACATTTGATTCAGGTGTAACTGATCTATACTCAGTCCATGGTTCTGGAGAAAATGATCTATCTGTTTCACCAGTAACTTCTAAATAAGAGGTCTGTGGGGTAAACTGAGTATATGATGTATGCACAGCAGATATGTCACGTTCATCATGAGGCACACATCCTTCAACATACAATGTGTATTCAGGTGTTTCATATTCGCAATCTGGTGGTAGGGGTGAATGTGGTCTAAAATCAGGTAAGGGAGAGTCAGGAGAAAATAGTATCTCTGATGATATGGATTTGGGTGAATATACTCTTAATTCATCCATAAACATACATGAGCCTGGTGAACCTGATCTGTACTCAAATGGTATTGGTGAATCTGGAGGTAGTGAGACTGTAGATACAGGTGAAAAGGAATGATATTCATGCAAAGACATTTCTAGGTCAGCTATATATTCAGATCCTGAATCTGGTGATAATGATCTACATTCGGTTTGTGATAAAATATCTGACATGAGAGGTCTACATTCTGAAACTGTGCCAGATAACAGACTAGCCTGATTATTTTTGGAGTACTCTAAAAATTGTGGAGTCCTTTCAGAAACAGGCATGGTTATTTCAATATTTTGTTCACTGGTATGAAATTCTGAAGATTCGGTCACTACAGGATGTGATGAAAGACGGGTTTGCCCAGTTGCTGAGTCAAGTGACATCTGAGTAAGTACAGAAGGGATATTATTTGGTGCAAAGTCACCCTCATGCTCAGGGGAAAGTTGATTCACTGGGAAAATATAAACTTCCTGCATAAAATGCTGCACTTGCTCATTGGTTGAAATGTTTGTGTCAGTAGCCTCTGACGTTGAAATAAAAGGTATGACATTTAGTTCAGCAGACAACTCTCTTGACTCCAGAATAACTTGATCATCTTCAGTGACTTCAGATGATTCTGAGGTTTTTGGTTTATAACCAGGGCTAGCATGAAAGGTATCATCCACTTTATTCATACTGGAACACTCATATTCAGTAGATGCCAAGTTCTCTGTAACTGTGTTGATGTTCTTGCCAGTTAACTTTACAGAAACATAATTTTCACCAAAGAGAGTTCTGTAGAACTTATCAGAAATCTCTTCAACATGGCGCTTTATGTACTCCTCGCTTGAGCTTTGCTTATCCAGCATTTCCGGCACAGGTTTTGCCTCTGGTTTGTTGCTTGGTATATTAGTTACATACTGTGCTCTTTGCATTAGTGATGAAGTTTGTGGTAATTTAATTTTTTCAGAAGTCCTTTCATTTGATAGTTGAGAGATGGTAAGTGAGCTGGGAGAAACATACGAGTAAAAATAATCCTTTGGTTCTTGTTTGACTTCTTCGGATAGCTCACTAAAATCTTCCTCAGCATAACCGGATTCCTGCAAGATGTCTCCAAAATTTGTGGAGGTTATTAGCTTCTGGCACCTTGTTGATTCAGTGGCACTAATATTCTCTCTAGCATCCTTAATGATTGGGATGTGCTGACCACCAGCTGCTCCCAACTCTTCAAGAGAGTCATCGTCAATAGGGTTTGAATGCTGTGGAAGGCTGTCATATGCCATTTCGGGGACAGCTCCCTCTTTGTAATGTGGGCCATACAGTTGAGACTGGAGCCTCCATGGTACAGTTTTGTACAAGGTAAAGAAAGGACTTACTTGTTTGATAGTCCCTGGGAAATGTTGCTTCAGACCAATCATCTCAAAACCAGACTGTTTTGAGCCTCCAAACACCCTGGCAAATATTCAATAAACACAGACCAGTTTAGAAACTATTGGTTTGTATAATAAATTCATTTAACACATTTTAAAAATAAATATAATGTATTGACTTACTGTTGACTTTTATCTATGTCTGTTTGTAGCTTCTCTTTCTGGGTATCATTGAGGGAAGATATGCTAGAAGAAAGATCCTCCACAGATACCACTGGGGGTTGTTGACAAGACTGTGGCTTTATCTCTGTGTACCTGCCTGGACTAGGACTGTCCATGTCTTCATGAAGAGCTGAGAAACCTAGGCAGTACATAACTTTTAAAAATAAGATCATTCTAAGCTACAAAACAGTTCCTCAGTGGAAGGTAAAATGTGATTTTATGGAGCTAAATTACATTTTATGTAGATTTTATGCAGATAAATGCAACAATTATGCTAGACTATTTTGCCTAAGCTTATATGAGACACTTTAGAGGATATCAGAATTACCTTCACTGTGATCAAGTGATATGGTCTGTTCAATTTCTGCATAGGTATGTGATGACTGGTCCTGAGTGGACTGGATGATCTTTGTTTCAATGAGATGTACAATGTCCATACGATTAATCTTCGTGAGTTTTGAGATCAAAGTGCTCTCTGCAGAAAAGATGAAAAATTCAGAACATTTGCATGGACATTTCGCTGAGGGTTATGTAAAAGGCCTCATCAATTAAATTTACTTTTCACAACTTCTTTGACTACTATCACTGATACCCTTATTAACAGTCTTACCTGTAGCATTTGTCCCCTCTCTTTCTGTCCATAGGCTTATGAGTGCATGACTTTGGTCCTGTAGAGAGTTTGGATTCTCTGCTCTTATCTGATTAATCTGCTCTTCACCAAATTCAAGTTCACGAGCCAGTTCTAGATAAACAACAGAGACACAGTCTTCTGTCTAAGCTAAATTAATTCAAATTATTCTAAGAATATAATTTGCAATTTCCATAAATGCATTGCTAAAATGAATATAATGCCTTAGTATGCACAATTCAATGTTGGAAATGTTAAAATTTATGAATATCCAAGATTGCCAAATTACTGCACATTACTCTTCATATCGTCTTATATAATTTCCTAATTGGAAGTAGCTAATCCATCAGAAAAAAAAATCTGAGCACATATATACATCTATGTCTTACCACCAACCACTACCAGTTTTTACCTGTCCAGCTGAAACCAAGATGGTCAGCTATTACCGCCAGTCGTCCCTCTTTCCTGTCTGCCTCATCCTGTAGGTCCACTGAAAATACCACAGTCAAAACCCATAAGACTACACTACCAAAACATATTCTTATGAAATGTATAAGAATCATCTTTATGATTTTGGTTAGAAGCAATTACTTCATGGAAAGTATCCACAGCGAATCAACATGGAATATAATCGCTGGCTTTCTCTTGATTTTAAACAAATTGTAACTAATAATGTGTCCAATTCAAATTCAAAATGTTTTATTATAGGTGTATGACTATTAGAAGTTCCACTATGATTATGTAAGTCACTTTCTCTAACACAGATACAAACTGACTCTTTCTAATTATGAAAAATGCAGTACATACAGCAAATGTCAAAGAATAGTAACTGTAACTTGCCAGTAAACATATGGTTATGTAAATTAACAAATAAACAGCATTATGTAATTATTCCCCTAATATAAACAGCCTTATATTCATTACCGACAATACTATGACATAAACAAGAAAAGGAAACAGGCACAAACACAGTCAAAACATCACAGAAGCACCACAAAGAGTTGAAGCTTTATCTACAGAGACAGAGAGGCAGCACCTTCATCGTTAACGTGCTGAGGCAGATGAAAGAGAGAGAATGGGCCCCTTGAGATGGGGGATACCTTGACTTTGGACTTGGGCTTTATCAGCAGGGATTCTTTCCATCTGGGTCTCAACAGGGTCATCCCATCGAGGCCTAATGACCAATGGGTCCTCAGGAAGAGGCATCTGCATGTCAGGGAAAGGCTCACTCTCTATTACTGAGACATCTATAGTGCTGCTTTCATCATCCGACATAGCAGCTGCCTCCTCTTTCTCTTTCTCAGCTTGAGCCAACCTCTCCACTAGTTTAGCTGCCTCATCACTAATCTCTTCAAAAAAATCAATAGAGTTCTTGCATCTTTCTGTGGACTGCTCTTTTTTGCTTGGTGTAGATGTGTGAGTTGGTTGACCAGGCTTTCCCCTGACTGGTAGCCTTGATGGTAATGTCTTAGATTTGCTGGACAAGTCAGTACTCGCTGGACGACTCTGGTCCTTTTTAGCTGGCTTCTTGGTAGAATCACTTTCACAGTAGCTCCTGGCTTTGATAGACCTTGTCACTCTGGAGCTTACAGAGGGACCTGTGTCTGTCTCAGACTTTCTTCTTGTTTCAGGTTTTACAGGCATCTTGGACTTTTTGTCCTTAAGTGATTCAGCCTGTTTCATAGACGGGTCATGTCCTGTTTCAGATTTGAGAGAAGAAGCTTTTACAGGTATTCTTGATTTTTGCTTATCCTCCTCTTTAGAGGAAGAGGACTTTTTCTGTGTAGAGGTAGCATAACCTTTAGAAACCAACTTGGCTTTTGATATCCCTTCAGATGTTGGGGAAGTTTTGTCAGGGGTCTGGGGTAATTCTATAACAGAATACTGCTCCTCAGGAGAGGAATCTGAGGACTCTTGGTCCTGTTGGGAATAAACTGATCTAGTAACTGTGGACACTGCTGTCTGAACATCAGTTATGACAGTGTCTGAAGAGCTAAGATCATTCCCCAAAAGGCTATCTTCAGCTACTTTGTTTGCTTTAGTTTCTACTACGTCTTTTTCCACTTGATTTGTATTTGTGGTTTTAGATGAGGCAGAAACTCCCATTTTGATGGGGATTCTAGACTTTGAGGCATCTGATTTATCTGCTATATCTGACTGATCATCCTCATGTGGGGAATGCAGGGAGAGATCTGCAGCCTCATGTGAAGATTGATCAGCTTCAGATTTAATCTGTAAGGTTAAATCAAGACCAACCTCTGCCTCTGCCCCAGTCAGGTCTACACTAGGTTCTTCCCCAATATCCTCTATAAGTGCCTCTTCAATTGGCTGTTCTCCTATTTGAAAAAAAGCAAAGCCTTCTTCCTCATAGCCCCTTTTGGTCATATCTATTGCGCCACTTCTAGTCATCTCAAATAGTTTACCCTCTTGGAAAAGGAATGGGTTTTGTTCGCTTGTTGGCGTGCCTTCCTCAGTGGGTGTCCTTCCAGGAGTGGTGTCTGGAGTGGCCCCTTGTGACTGTCGATCTACCATCAGACCCAAAATCTTTTGCTCCTCTTCTTTTACTCTTGCAGCAAAGGCATCATCATCTTCCCGCATAGCATTCCAAGTATCTGCCTCTGCCCTTGCAGTTACCCCTCTGGACTTTGTTTTAGGAGGTTCCTCATCATCATCCTCTTCAGTGTCATCATAAATGCATATTTCTGGTTTAAATGTTTCCCTTACTTGCTCTGAGATAACAGGCACAGAATTAGCTTCAGTCTGTAAGCATCCCTTGTTCAAAACTATATCAGATGCCCTTGCATGTCTCATGTGATCACCTTTAACCTCATCTGTTATATTACATTCTGTCAGACTCTGAGATTTGCTATCAATCTGTTGGCCACCCATTGAATCTTTTTGCTTCCTACCCCTCTCATCATCTTTGCTTCCCCTCAACTTTCTCAGGCTTTCTTCTTTTTGTTCATCAGTTACATTTGCCACACCTTGATTGCTGGAAGACATTTTGTTGGTCTGTTCTAACTCTTTAGTACTAACAGACCCATTTTCTTTTTGTAGCTCTTCGTGGATCTGACGGGCTTTTGTGGTATGTTTTTCTGAGACAGACTGAGGTCCCTCCAATGCTGATTCATCTGTAGATGCTGCAGTGTGGGCCATGGTTTGGTGAATGTCCTCATCTGTTTGAGGGCTGTCATGCACACCTGCTGGAAAAGGAGAGGGAGGTTGTACTTTAATAGTAGGTTCAACAGATTGTGCTACCTCTGACCCTGTGTGTTTGGACTCAGTGGGCCCACGGCCTTCCACTGAGGATGTTTCATCTTTGGATGCAAGCCCAATCAGTTTCATGTTTTCCTGTCCTGCTTCAGACATAATCATGGCCTGAGAGGACCAGTTATCTTTATTGTCCTTTCTGCTTTTTGCATCTTGCTCCATCTCATCAAATGTTTTTATTTTTGCAGCCATTTTAAACATCTCTTCCTCTGGGGTGAATTTCCTCTGGGTTATGCCACTCTCCGACTCATCATCTTCCTCTGCATCCTCAGGTATGACTGATGCCTTTAAGGACATGGACAGGACCAAAGGATCTGGGGGTTTAGGATTGATCTCATAACTTACCTCTTCAGAACTTGGAGTGTCAGGGGAAAGAGGACTCTTACCCGAACTCGTCAGCTGAGACGTCTGCTCGCAACTGTCATCGTCGGCACTACAATCCTGGTCTCTCAGGAGCCTACTGCGCAAATTTTCTGGGGGGAACTCGGGAGCTTTGGAGGATGTCAGGTGCCCTGAAGTCACACTGGATTGTTCTACTGTAGGAGGAAAGGCCAAGCTGGCTTTCTGCTCTACAGGACTGCTTTCTAGAGAGTCACGGCAAGGAGATTCTTTAGTTGGACTAGGCTCAATTGAGTCTGGGGATTTATGAGAAGAGTTGTCATCCATAAGGGGGCTACCCTCTAAAGAGTCTTTGTGACTAATGGTTATGGAGTCATCAGCTAGTGGACTAATGGTCTCTGAATCCTGATGTCTAAGAGGCAGCACTAAACCACTATGTGTTTGCTTGTCTGCTCTTGTGGCCATGGTGTCAACAGAGGTTGATGCTGGCTGACCATCAGAGTATTCTTCATCACTCAAAAAACCCTCTATTGTTTCGGAACCCCTTTTTGTTAGTTTCCGATATTTAGGTGGTTTAGATGATGCCAAAAGAATGTCCTTATCAACAGAGGTCTTTTCATCATCAAATGTAACAGTTTTCCCCCGAGAAGCACACACAGACTCACTTTTTGAGGGATAATCCACTGCTTTTCTCAAATGTCGCAGACTTGCTGTAGATTCCAGCTCGTCAGATGTCTTTTCACCAGTGGACATGGAGTCAAACTTACTTCTCTTGTCTTTGGTAGTATCAGTTGCTACTTTTGAGACCTTCCCAAGTATAGATTGATCTGCCTGTTTGGGTGATGATGGCAGGCTTTCAGGGCTTGTTTCTGGAGTTTCCGCCATGCCTTCATGTTTGTAACTTTCCTCTGAGCTCATGTGCACCTCTCCTTCACCTACACTGGCACAGGGTGAATCAGCCAGGCCTTCATTTTTGAGGCTCTCAGAGCTGTCTTCATGTGCACTGCTGTCAGGGCCGCTATCAGGCCGAGACACTCTATTTTGTTTAGCCACATCAGAAGAAACTGAAGTGGTGACATCTGACTGTACTGTAGGTTCTTCAGAGTCTAAGCCATACAAAATACCTTTATACTGCACTTCTGACTTAAGTTGTTGAGAACTGTCTTCATTGTCTGTTGTATTGTCTGCACTGCAGTCTTTGGAAAGTTTTACTTTTGGGGTAATTTCAGGCTCTTTTATACTCTTGGGATCCCCTGTTTTTTTAGCATCAAGTGATGGGGTTTCAACTAGGGAATGTGTGGACAGAGTTGCTTTTACTTTAACTGTTTTTGTGCTCTTTGGTCCAGAAGGTACTTTGTGTTCAAAGAGTCCAGACTTTCTTTTTGAAGGATCTTGTCCTGTTTGAAAAGCTTTCATGAGTTCCTTCACTGACATAGTTTCTTCTAGTTTCTCTGCCTCTTTTTTTGGTGATTTGGGTGGAGCTTGTGTTTTTTTGGACCCTGATGTTTTTTGGTCTTTGATGACTGGGGATGATTTCCTTTCAGAAGATCCATGAGAGGATTTACTGCCAGTCTGCTTTCGACCCTTTTGCTCCTCTTCCACTTTCTTTTGAAGAGCTTTAACTTTGTCTTTAATTGAACCTATAGGTGTTTCCTCAACTACTGGTGATACAGGTGACTTTTTTTGGTGTGGTGGAATACTTAGAAGGGAATTATCTCCATGAGTTTTTTCTGTGCTTTCACTCACAGAACCTGCTTTTGAGCTGGATATATGAAGCTCATCTGTATGTCCCTGAGGCCCTTTTCTTCTAACTGGCTTTTTCACTTCAGTTAAGTGTGTTTTAGTATCTTTGAGGACAGCTGGAATTATTTTTTTACCACCTCGGCGCAAAACAACTTCAGTATATTTTTCTTGTGCCACAGTCACACGAGATGCAGCTCCAGAAGTTGCAGGGACATCCTGATGATCTTTAAAGGTTCCACTGACACCCTTTTGTCTCTGTGACCCACGGCTGCCTCGAATATCCTTAAGGAGTGGCTCTTGGGACTCGAATGCTGCCATCATTTTGGCCTCCTCAATTTCACAGTCTGACAGAAGAACCCACTCCTCATCATTTCTATATGGTCGACTTTCTGCTTTTGCTGACTCCTCAAGCATCTCATCTTCATATGTCCCACTCCTTAGAATCTCACTAACTTTCTCCAGATCCTCTTTGACCTTTTCCATTATCTCAAAAGGCTCCCCTGACACCTCCTCCACCCCCTTTTCTATATCACCCCCTTGTATAGGACCCGACTTTGCAGAAGGGTCAGTGGTCAAAATAGCAGTCATTTTGATCAGATCTTGTTTCATCTCTGACACGTCAGACAGTAAATCTGGGCTGGCAAGGGCTGGAGAGTCTTGAATCAAGTGTGTTTTCAGGATCTCTGTAGATGTTTCAGTATCTTCATCTTCAATTTTGAAAGAGGACATTTAAGGAGCAAATTAACCAAAATTTAAATTAAAGGGAACAGAGATTTAAAAGTGAGATCAGGATAGGACCAGCACAAAGTTTCAAGGATCAGAATAGGACTGCATAGAATAGAGAGACTATGTGAACCTGCAGAAATGATGAAATAACAACTGCAAAGCAAACACTAAACCAAACCTAAGAACAATAGCAAAACACAGAGGAAATAACTTGCTTATCTACAGTCTCCACAAATACACACTCACACATGAGAGAAAAGGCAATCAAACTGAATCAAACTGAAATCACAGTTTACCTGAAGCATTACAAAAAAGAACCAAAACAAAAACAGGTCTACATGCTTAAAATATAAAGCTCAGATATAAAACTCATATTTAAGAAACAACAAATAAGAGTGAAGCAAAATAAACAATGTTTTCAAGAATTCAATGTTTTTTACTTTTGTTTTCAAAAGAAAGCCAGTGATATGTTTAATTCCCAGGAGTGAAATAATGTAAAGGATGAATAATTGCTTCTCACATCAGTGAAGAAAGACAAGATTTCCTTAAATAAAACCCTTCATAAACAAATCCATGGCTGAATAAATTTTTATTAATAGTAATAATAATACTATTAATAGTAATCAGTAATTAATATGCATTGATTAATATGAATTCATTAAAAACATATAAATTATTTATAAAAACTATAAGAGAATTACAGAATACAAACAAAAAATGTGCTAATGAGCAATGGAAAAAGAAATGTTAAGCAAATGGTGAAACTGGAAGACAGCCACACCTGAAACACCCATACCAAACATCACACACATTCTGTGTAAGCCAAGTTATTTCCATGCAAAGCTAAGAGTATTATTAACATGCAGCCAAGGGTAAAAGGTAAGTGTCTAGTAGATTTTAACTCCAGTCTGTGTAAACACCTTATAGAATTTTAATTAACCTATATAAGAGGTTAATTAAATTAAATGCATATGCAGTGCTCTTTTGGTCATTCATGAGAGCACAAATATATTAATGATCTACCAAGTCCAATAAATATATATTTAAACAGTATTAAGCACTAGGAATAGTAAAGACAGGAAATGAGGGCCAGTTTGCTTTGCAGATTGTTAGAAAACAAAGATGGAGGGTGCAAAGAAATTACAGTTGAAAACAAACATCCCCACAGAATGAATGAAATCTCATGCTCCATGTTCATGCATAGACAGTAATTCTTTTAAAACTTTAAAATATGAATTTAAAAGCTTTAGAAGATTATACTGTCTCACAAGCCATTGCGTGCTATGGTAGGCACAACAGTTAACTATAAATGTAATGTCTATATTTCACTATTTGGTGGTGTTTTTGGACAAAGTGGAATGATGACATTTAAATTAGAGCAATCCAAGCTTAAATAAAGTTTGCAGAATATTTTAACCCGCCTGTTCTCATGTTAGTTAATTAAGACACTGTACAGAATATCATCATTAAAAAAATGCTAATGAACAACAAATCATGTGAGCTATTCTACAGTTGTTACTATGTAAATTAGTTAGTTTAAAGCAAACATGTTTAATGAAGGAGGAAGTACTAAAATGAGTAGAAAAATTAGATATCTTACATGTCCCAAGTGTTCGACTGGTCTGCGAAGAGAAGCATGTGAAACAAATTCAGTCAGTCAGTAAACTACTGATTGGGAAAAAACTTTCTAAACAACCATGATGTTATATGAACAAAAATAGTCTCACTCTAAACTCTCTTACAAAAGAAAGCAACAGGCAACAAATAAGCAACATGAATCAAATAACCAAACCAATTTCATTTCAAAAGTTTCATGTAAAGTAAAACTCAGTACAGTGATCTATACACATAGAATTTCAAGAGAATCAATCAAGAAGCTGTAAATATATGATCCTTACTATAGCCTATTGTTTTATTAAGGGTTATAATATGATAATTTTAGTGACAGACCTTAACAATGGTAAAATTAGTTTTTTTTTTCCACAGTGTAGTATTTTAGTTGTTTCTGCGTACTATGCAGGAACCACCCAGCCATGACAAACCGGGTGAAATTAAGCACAAAAGCTCTGCCAACTTTAAACTACAAAGGAAACAGAACATCCAAAAGAACCGATGTTAAGAGAAGAGAGGAAAATATTTCCACAGTTACCTCCTCATCAGGCTCTTGGTCTGAATCTGATTCCTTTGAGGAGCAAGAAGCAGTGAAAGACAGAGGGGACACAGAGGGAGATAAACAGGGACAGAGGGATAAAGGACAGAGAGAAAAAGAAAGAGAGAGCAGGCAAAGCAGTTACCACAGAAACAGAACTCTTAAGCCAGCCAATGAGGCATGGCATGGATTGGAGGGAGGGGGATATGTATGGAGGACAGGCAGAACTGGCTGCATAAATGATGGAATGGTATTGTAGCATAGTTTTCCTTTAGGTCTGCATATGCTGCCTTAAATGGTTGATCTGAATATACATAATTTGATAACAATATTGATGAACTGAAAATGCTCAGGTATTCTTCATACATACATACATAAGTAGAACTAAAATCCCCAAATTGAACCATAATTCAAATCCTAATTATATTGCATTTTAGTTGGTCAGCCAATTATCTGAATGCCTAAGAGAACTTTGCTAGATACATACATATGGCACATATGGTAGATAATCAAAGCAGAGCAGTGGCTTTAAGCATTGCAGCTCAAAACTTAGCATATTTTATATTCCCTCCAGGTATTCCCTACAGGTATATAGTAAGCAGAAACTCTTCTTACAAGAACATTATACAGATTACATAATACAAGGTTAAACTGTGAGGCCAAACTGTTTGTTTAAGATAGAAAATATCGAAATTACAAAAATGAATGTTATAAACAGTGCATGCAATTTATAGAGACACAGAAGCCAAGAAGTCTTGACAGAGACGTAAGATGTATTGGTCACTGGTGAGTTTTTCCTTTAGCATTAAGACAGGTTAAAAAAATACCTTTGAGTATGGTGGCAGAGTGATATTTAGGTTGCATATGGCATTATGAGCCAAACTTCTGTATGATCGTGGTTCTTTCATGAATGACAATCGGCCACAAGGCTCCTGAGTGTTGTCTCTTATCTGCAAAATTTCCAACAATCAAACCAAACATAAAATAGTAGAAGAAAAATATGCAATTAACAACAAACTTCTACAGTAGGCCAAGAATTACCAATAAAGCTCCCTCAGAAATACATTTACACCAAGGACACTATCAGTAGTTTACTAAACATATTTCAGTTAACAGGAAATTTTAAAAAAGAGTACAATGTAAAAGTATGCCAGATAATTCACCTTTATAAAGAGGGCAAGTCGATTTTCTTTGAAGGCAAAGAAACTGAAGAGATGATGCTGACCACTCTTGGTCAGAGGAACTAGGTTTCCAAAGCAGTCTGCATATATTGGTTTACCTTCTAGTACCTACAAATGCAAAGCACAGAAATTATCTTGGTTTATAAAGGTTTATTTCCTTATTCAGACATTTTGTTGGGTTTTTGTTTTCTGGAAAGCTTCAACTCCTACTTGATTAATGAGTTCCACGATAAAGAAACAGTCCCAAGTAAAGATAAAACCCAAACAAAATGTGAAAGATGGAGCACTAAAATAACATGGCCTTTATAATCCTCAGCCAATAGTTGTTGAGTATGGGCAATCATGAAAAAAAAAAAGAAAAATCAAATGCATACCTCCACATCTCGACTGCGAGCAACCTCTGCGAAGTTCTCTTGCTGCTCCAGGGTTTTGTCAATCTTATCATCGGTCATACAGAAGCAGCGTAAGCGTGCTTCTATGGGGTCATGCGTTTTGGCAAAGATGACAAATTTGGCCATGTATGGAACACAGATGATCTCCCGATACACCTGTGTGGCAAAGTTGACCGACTCCTGGGCCTGCCGACAATCTATCAGCCAGAACCTAATCAGCAAAAGATGGATAATGTGACAAAATAAAAATGTCACACAACATTCACTCATAAATTGACCCCAAAATAAGTGACAAAATTAGACGTATGGATTTACAGGACCTAACCTTGCAGACACATTTGTGGTAAATGACACACAGTCATTAACAAAAGTTAAAGGTGTGGTTCCTGTGATATCCTCCCACTGAGCTGGTGTGGTTCCACCTGGATATACATAGAGCAGTTTTAGTACTATACTGTAAAAAAAAGGGAAGCACTATAAGCTAAACGCTGAAATCTTAACTATGTCATTTAACATTTGTGTTGACTATTTTAGAAGTAAATGCAACAAACATTTCTAAGTCTTTCTAAGTCTAAAAGTTAATTTGATGTGAACCTCCTCACCTGTGATGCTGCACAGAAGTCTAAGTGTTGGTGTATCTCCTCCGAAGCCATTGAGTATGGGGTCTGTGGAACTCTTAGGGACAGGGATCGTCATGGTGATGGGCTTATGGAACTTCCTCCTACGAGGCTCCAGAGTAACTATAGGACTGAAGGTAGCTTTGTTTCCTAAAATCTTCCTCACCATATCCATGTTCACAGGCTGAGCCTGATCAAGAAAGAGAAGTAAGCAGATGAACTACTCCTGGACATGGTATTTGTAAGGTATAGATTAAAACTTTACAAAGCAGTGAAAGACTAATTTCCAGAAATGAAATATGAACTGCTTGAAGGAATACTTTTAACTGTAAGTAAGATAGTTGTACTGGCTGAGCAGTGAAAATCACCTGTGATAATTGTAACCTCTGCTTTCATCTTCAAAAACGTTTCTACATAAACATGTTAGAAGCAGTTACAAAAGGCACCTGAAGCTACCTGTAAGCCAACTCTTATGCGTTTTGTGAGCGCTCCTTCGGGGAAGACGGCCTGAACCTGTGGCACCACGGTGCTGCTTAAGATCCCGCCCTCTGGGCCAATCAAATTACTGTCCTGTTTGATCCGTGACACCACTGCAAAGTACTGTGGGAAATCCCGAGTGATTATGCGGCAAATCCGTTTCCTCTCCAGCTCCTCTGGAGTGTCCAGGTCTAATGAAACAAGACAAAGACATGACAAAGTGAGATGTGAAGTTAGCAATGAAAAAAATTATAGAACAAGACAATGAGATCCTCAGCAGGGACCAATCCATGACCATTTAAGCAGGAGTGAAGAATGGACAAACTACACTTCATAGTATAGTGTCAGTACATATAGAACACCATTATGCTGTTTTCAATGGAGGATGGGTTCCCTTTTGAGTCTTGGTCCTCCCAAGGTTTTTTCCTTACCCTGCCCAGGGAGTTTTTCCTTGCCACTGTCGCCTCTGGCTTGCTCATAAGGGATCTGGACCCATGTAT
>JAOYMR010000016.1:1709513-1761158 GCA_025802075.1 Tenebrosternarchus preto | reverse complement strand
ACACACACACACACACACACACACACACACACACACACACACACACACACACACACACACACACACACACAGAGTAATCACCTGATTAATAGTTCATCACACACACCTGTTATATTCTCCCTGCTATTTGACCCCACAGGATCCTTCCTGTCGATGGTGTTCAAGAGTCACTGTGCTGCTGAAGTGCCTCTAGATCCGGCTCCTCTGCACCATTCTCTACTGCGTTATTTAGACCCTTTGAGTCATCGTTACTGCTTCCAGTAAGGTTCTCTTTCCACACTGGGCATGGTGAACATCACAGAGCATAAAGCTTCTCTCAATGTTCCTTCGCCTCTCAATCTCTCTGTGCCACCAACGTCAAAGTTTCTTTTATGTAGGGCTTTTCAAGAATTAAGAAAGTACCCTAAGACACCAAGCTGTCTCAATGACAATATCAGCATGAGTTGTTATTGTCAGGTGGTTGCTGTGGTTACTGTATCTCCAGCTTGCTCTTCACAACTGCACAGTACTGGATGTTTTTTTCTACGCACATAAGCAGCATACCAGAAATAAAATTAAATGCTGATGCAACATCATGCAATCACAGCGCATCGCCACTGCCGTGAAACTGCTGTGCAAACTACAGGACCAGCTCCACAAAACACACAGCAGGGGGAGCTAGCGAGGCGGTTTTCTTTCCCAGAGACAGGCGTGTCTGCCCGTTTGGTCACATGATCGCTATGTTCATGACGCAGCCTAGACAGAAAAACAGGTCCTCTCCATAACATCACCCTTCACAGCAGGACGGGATGTGAGCAAAAGAAGATCGAAGCGTAATCACTTCAATATCCCTTCTGCAGCAATCCAGCAGGTGAATTAAATTTACCATCCACACGAAAACAGTTTAAAATGTGTCAGTGCATGTCAGCTATAAGCTGAAATTCAGATTGTTAGCAGAAGCTGAATGTGAGTGAACTGAAAAGATATAAATCCCTTTAAACGTTATTAGGAGGGGGTTAAATATAGTAGGCTGGTGCAAATGGTAAATATATAAAGGTTAAGAGATCTGAAGGTCTATTTTGGCGAGCCTGATATTGCTAAGTGTGACTACATTATGACAGCATATATATTAACAGCTTATGCAAAGTAGTCTATCCTAGCAGTATTATTCCCTATTTACTCTTTAATTTATCAACTTTAGTGGCCACACATTTGAAATGCATTATATACATTTATTAATACAATTATTTCTCTGAAGCACATTTAAGATTTTGAAATAAGTATCAAACCAACTGTCTTCCTTTCCATTGCTAATCAAAATTAAAAACAGTTCAGACAGAAATGGTGCAGCCCAGAGAGAAATGGTGTTCCCGCCATCTTTCACACTACCTCATTGCCAATCAGATGCCGCCTTACTGCAATCTGAACTCCTCCCATCAACCAAATCCCCCACCCTTTGATGAATGGCCACGCCCACCTGTCACTCACCTTAGTGGGCAGAGAGTGGGCGGCACCAGCCTCGAGCAGCACGGATGCCACGTCCAGCTGGCCCTCGCGGGCCGAGATGTGCAGGGGCGTGTAGCCGCTGCCTGTGGCGGCATCCGGGTGAGCCATGTGCTGGAGCAGCAGCTGGACGATCTCTGTCTTGCCCAGCCGGGCAGCGATGTGGAGTGGGGTCTGTTCCTCCTGTCCAGAGCAAGACGGTGGTGACGGGTGGGTTTAAACCCCACAGCCATATATGAACACTGACAGAACTGATGAAATACATCTACTGTAAAACGAACGGAAACAGATTTGTGGGTCGTCTCTCAGACACCTTTGAGACACGGGGCTACAAGGCTGAGGACCTAAAGCACCTCAGGATGTTCACCAGCCCTATAGCAGCACCTCATTTCACTAGTATCATTTCCTGGTGTAAAGAGATGCAAGTATTAGTGAAAGAGGTTGTGCTCTACATGGTTTGAGAAAATCCAGGACGTAAAAAAGTCAAGGAAGTATGAGGTTTAAGAGCCCTGCTAGAAGAATCCTGGTTTCCATTCGAACACACACAGTTCCATTCGAACACACAGGTCTGAGACCTGTTTAAACTGTTTTGCACATCCGTTAACTAGAAATGTCAGAAGAATTCTATGCATTAAAGAGCTAGAACTATTCCTAGAACTGAAAAGCTAATGTCCTGGTGTTGTCATCATAAGTCAGATCATGGGGAAGTGTGTGTGTGTGTGTAGTGTGTCCTACTCTGGCTCTAGCGTCCACCACGGCTCCGTTTCTTAGCAGGCAGCGCACCACTTCCACTTGGCCGGCACGTGCAGCCATATGCAGGGCAGTCTCTCCACGCTTTGGACGAAAAAGGCACGTGTTAGGGGCACACGCACACACGCATAACAGCATCTCACGCGTTTGTTAACATCAGCCGCACTCACTATGTTGCTGACGTCAGGGGAGGCTCCGTTCTGCAACAGCAGGAGGACTATGTTCAGGTGACCCATGAAAGCTGCCACGTGTATAGGGGTGAGACCAGACTGGGGATGGGAAAAACGAAGAGAGCCAGAAGAGAAACGGCCCTTAATCAGAGGTTCGACAAAGTGTGTGTTTGTGTGTGTGGCTGGGTGGAGTGTGTGTATGGTTGAGTGTGTGGGTAGAGACAGAGTGGCTACCTCAGTAATAGCCTGGATAGAAGCCCCGTACTTCACCAGCAACTCCATCACCTTCACTCTGTTCTTCTTACAGGCGATGTGAAGTGGAGTGAAGCCATTCTGCACAGAGATGGACGTTTGAGAAACACGGAATCGTCTGCGATCAGCGCGTCTACCCCTTTTACTAACTGAGGTCAAATTAAAAACTAAAAGACAGAGATTACGCATTCCTGGAATTTCCTTCCTATGTGTTTGTGCACTGCTACACCTTCAGTCAACAGTAAGGTACCAGGGCGCGGGCGTTGGGGTTGGCTCTCTTGTCCAGCAGGAGCTTGGTGACCCTGTAATGGCCGCAGTGAGCGGCCACATGGAGGGCAGTCAGGTAGTCCAGTGTGACATCATCCACGGGGGCCTTGTGGTGCAGTAGGTGCTTGACACACTCAACATGGTCGCCCTGCGCTGCCATATGGAGGGGGGACAGACCATTCTGGAGGAAAGGGGAAGAGATGATGAGGAAGAAACCACAGATGTCTATCAGGTATGAGATGGAGGGGAGGGGGCGGAGTGGTACCTTGGTTCTGGCCAGAATGGGGGCTCCTCTCTCCAGCAAGAGCTCCACTGCTGTGTCATGTCCACTCCTTGCTGCACAGTGGAGAGGTGTGAGGCCATCCTGTGGAGAACACACAAACACATTTCAAATTAACATTGGACTTGAGCCACTTGCCACACATATTCACACTTATACTCACACACACACACACACACACACACACACACACACACACACTCAGGCCTGTGGAGGCACACAAACACACAGGTTGTGCCATGTCCTTGCCCTTTTTCCTCAGTGTCACATGAAAATAAATAGGTTTCTGGAATGCATTTGGTCCCAAAACAGCAACTGTATCAGATTTTGTTATTGTTTTTGTGTTTTGTTTAGCAGTAAACACCAGTAATTTTGTAACTATGTTGCACAGATGTTATCTGTGTCATTTGTGTGTATGTTTAATTAAAATAAGCTAGCTTGCCAAAAACTCTCAGCTATCTATGGCTAACCTCAACAGTACCAGTACACACACACACGCATTACATTTGTGTATACACTTTCTTCAACATTCTACATTATGTAGTCTAGAATACTTTGATTTCTTTTGTCTGTCTCTGTCTCTCTCTCTCTCTCTCTCTAATACACACACACACACACACACACACACACAGAGGCCCTTTCCTCCTGTCTCTCTCCTTTTCTCTGTCTTCTGCTGCAGTGCTGCAGCATAGTGCGTCAGTGCTAGAGGTATTTAAGTCACGGCTGCTGAAGAAAGTATACCGTGTGTGTGTGTGTGTGTGTGTGTGTGTGTGTGTACATGCGCGTGTGTGCGTTTGAGAGGAGGGTGGGGGACAATAGGTCAGAAACACTGCATGCAGGAGACTAGCAGATCAAAACAAAACCAGCTGGACCTCAGTCATGACTCAGTGTCAGGCAGTAAACACAGGTGCATCTAACTGTTACCAGTCCAGGTGTGTATGGCAAAAACCTGCAACCTTTCTCAAAAATAATTACCAGATTGATGCAGCAATTGAAATAGTTAAAAAACACAGCACTGCAGAGCAGTCACCGATACAGACAATGAGACGGCCATTTTAACTAAAGAGTCACTGCAGGCAATATTTCCATGAGTAATGACTCTACTTTGACTCAGTTGTGTAGTTCACTGACTTTGAAATGAAGTATGCAAAGTTAAAGTGAAGAACATCAGATTTAACCTGATTTTATATCCATCAGAAGATGTATATCTGCCTTTACAGCATCTGACCCATGCTCTTATCCAGAACACATTACATATTTACCAGTATTACAGCTCCCTGAGATTCAAACCAGTGAATGTATTATTAGCAGGGCAATCTGTTCTACCAATCAGTTACAGGAACCCAAACACACACTCCTGTTTAAACATCAAGGCCTTGATTAAAGCCAATTTCAGGTGGCTGTTGAAAACGGGACATTTGCTCAGTTGTTCCTTGGCCTGTTTCTTTGATTCCATTCTTAATTCAAGCATATGACAAAAGGCCTGAAGCTGATTCTACATGTGGTATTTGTATCTGCAGTCGGTTGCTCATCAGTGACAGTAGAGACAGCCTCTAGAGACAGAAGATAACCGTCTCTGATGCTAACGCTAACCCTAACCCTTGCCCTAACCCCAACTCTTCTGTGTGCCAGAAGAATCTGAGTGATTTGATCAAAGGCATCCTTGAATATTAGATTTGTTACTGCAAACACATTTGTATTTGGGAAATCAAGAATACGCTGGTAAGTTTAACCACAGCAAACAAGCTGGAAGACCTCAGAAGACAGATGTGGATGAAGAATGCTTTCTCCAGAGAAAAAACTCACCAGATCAAGATCACCATCCAGAAGAAGAACACAGCAGCATGACAAGATACAAACTGCTATGTCTCCAGAACTCAAGAAGCAAGGTTGCAGTTCTCTAAAAATGACAAAAGAAAAGGTCCACCAAGTTCTGGGACAAAGTGCTACGTTTTTTTACGAGATGAAGATTAATCTGTATTAGAGTGATAGAATGAGGGGAATCGTGGGAGAAAACAGAATGTAAGGAAAGCAAGGAACGATGCAATGATTTAAACCGGAACACGGACAAAAAAGAAAAAAAAAAAAGAAAATGTTCTTCACTGCCTAGGTCACTCGCCTGCCCTGAATCCTGTGAAAAGCCTACTTCACTTACTTCACTTGACTTAAGACAAAACTAAGGAAAAAAGTAAGAACTGAAAAACAGCCGTTACAGGCCGCCAGAGCATGAACAGTGAGGGAGTTCAGCATCCAGGGACATTTGCTTTTTCTATTTACACGGTGCTTTTTATTGTTTTGTTTTACATTTTTGTGAATAAAAAATTTGAATTCATGTATTCATTTTGAAACCTCAGTGTAAACTCTCTGCAGAGTTATGACTGGAGGCCAGACATAATCTGGCATGAAGAAGATTCCAGGGAGTAACTACAGTGTACACACACACACACACACACACACACACACACACTCACACACACACACACATGCATATATATATATATATATATATATATATATATATATATATATCAATGCATATGCATTGCTATTTGAAAACTAAGCCCAGAACTGTGCTTAACAGTCCCAACATCTCACCCTCGTTTTAGCGTCAATCTGTGCCCCTCGGTCCAGCAGCAGACGAACCATGTTGGAATTGCCCCTCTTAGATGCCACGTGCAGAGGTGTGATTCCGTTCTGCCATCAGCCAAAAACACATATATCAATACAGAGGACAACAGTCTGTTTACTTATTGGGCATCAGTGACACCTAACATAGAAAGATACACCAGCATAATGCAAGTGACTATTAAGAGACCACAGTCATGATTACCTTATGATAACAGAAAAATAAAAATGGATCAATTTCGCAGCACACAGATTAATGAGTGAGAAATTAAAACAGAGAGAGAGAACCAACATTCTGGCCCTGCTGAAGTCTGTGTGTGTGTGTGTTAGTGTGTGTACACACACCCTTGCGGTAAAGTCCACAGCAGCCCCTCGATTTAAGAGCAGAGTCGCCACATTCACGTTGCCATAATGTGCTGCGATGTGCAGTGGCGTGAACCCGCTCTGAAACACACGGAGAGCCGAGCAGTTTAACACAGACGGACTCCCAGACGGACCAGCCACACGCATGCCCCAGAGTGCTGATCTGAGAACAGCTCGTCTGACCCAAAACAAAAAAAACAAACAAACAAACCAAAAAAAAAAAAAAAAACATCCATTCAGGAGTGATGAGTTTTGAACCCGGAGCAAACCTCCGGTCTTTAGATCTGTACTTACTGATAATGGTGGCTAGCACCGTCTAAGTGCTTTATCACCTGACCTCAGGTCATTTCTACCTCACTGGCATGCAGCAATCACACACACACACATGGCATTGCATATCAGAAGATGAAATTAGTAAAGGGAGTTTGGCACAGTGCCTCATAGGAACATGGAGTAGAAACATGAAGAACATTTAGAGAAAACCAAAAACAAACGATTGGAACCTCATGGGAAACCTCATACAAAAGAATCAGCTACACACAGCGAATACAATCACAGTGAAAATCAGAGGTCAGACTCTCGGATACAGGCATGCAAAACCGGGAAAGTTGAAAAACTAAAGATGAAATTCATAATCATAGTCCAAAATTATAGAAATGTATGTAACAGAACAGAGAACGTAAGTACGAACATTACAGTACATTTTGGAAAATATACTGTGTTGTTGAGTAGAGGATATAAAGGGAAATAATGACCCAAAAGAACAAGGAAGTATCAGAAAATGAAAAAAGGAGTATTATTTGACTGTGGCTCATATCAGCAATCAAATCACGTTAGGAATATGAGGAGGTAAAGACTGGCCGAGCAGTTTGAAGTATGGTAAAGTCTTGCCTTACCTTTCCGTTCTGAAAGTCACGGTCCGATTTAATGTGAAAACATCATTTACAAAAGTGTGAAGGATACATCGACTATGATATACATTCAAAGCTTGGTGCAAAAACAAAACAGACGGGCTCTGCATCTGTATCGTGCTGTGCAGAATGTTACAGGAAAACAAGCTGTTTACCACAGACATACTGTTTACCACAGACATACCGCTTGCAAATATTTATGGCCTATTCTTTTAACCAGTAGAGCGTTATCAGATTACGTTTCATATATTAGCTACATGGGATTTTGATATAAACATCAGACTATCAAATTATCAGATTACGTTTCATATATTACCTATGTGTGATTTTGATACAAACATTTATGCATCAGATCTAACCTGGCCAAATATAGGCAGAATTTGTTTTGATCTAGAGAGTTATTTGCTTATTTAAATGTAATTCTATCTGCGATTCTAATTGACAGGTATAGGTAATTGTGTATTTAAGACAGCAAAGCAATTTAAGCAAAGCAATTTCATAAGTTGGAGAAATAAAACTGTCAAGATACCGGTTTTGTGTACTTGGCCAAAAACAGAAAAAGCTCTTTATTGACGATTAGTTCTAAGGTCCAAAGTTTGCATGGTTAATGAATCAATGTAACACTACATTCACAAGGGTCTGATGCCACGGTGCTTCAACTACATATCTGACGATATCACCATGACAACATCACCTCGGCGCCCACAGGTGTGTTCTTTACATTCCTGCAATGGTCAGCTTGTAAAGGTGCCTTTGCTGTTTCTGACCAATGGTACACAAGAGATTAGAGTCCCCAGAACAATGCACACTGTTTGACTCCATGGATATTCAATTTGTAATATCAATGGGCAAACAAATCCTTACAATCGACCAAGGCATCAAAGCAACGGAATATGAACAGTTTAAGCCAAACACAGAACTGATACTATAAAGCTGATGATACAAGTATATATTACAACTCAGTAAATCCAAGCAGTTTCTTAATGATGCTTAAGTGAGATGGTCAAAGACCAAGCATGCACAGGTAAAGAATATTTCTGAAAGTGTATGAGAAAAAAAAACAAAAACAATCCCTGCATGCAATGCCACACAGTAACCAAAAGATGTGTAAGAAATAAATAAAGAAACTGAGGATGAAGAGATTTAAAACTTGGAAAAAATGTCTCTACCTCAGTAGTCCTATTGACCATCATCTGTTAGCAGTAAAGAACATGGAGGGGGGAAAAGACTTTTATTATGTTTCTCCCATCCAGACCCACACTTGTTTAACGTTTATTGGATTGGAACATACGTGTTGTTATCAAGCAGCATGTTCATTATGTGTACATAGATGAATTGCTTTTTTGTTGTGTGTGCATTTACAGTGTGTCTCAAAGTCTGTAAAGCTACATGCTGGTAACATTGTCCAATGCTTTATCCATGTAATATTATCAGCCAATATCTATCCTTTGGTTTATCCTTTGGTTAGAAAAGACAATATAGATATCAAGTCATATGTTCCAACAGCTCAAATGAACCCAATGTGATTTATTGTTTTTAATATTGATGTTTTATAAATGAGTGCTCTTTTTAAAATGTAAATATACTCCTACACATTGTAAATAGAATTGGGTTTATAGTAACAAAAGTTCTAAGGATAAAAATATATAACTATTAAAGCACACCATAACTGGAGTTATTGGCAGATATGTAGATGACATTTTAAGTCTAATTTTAATATTCTTTAATTACTAAACAAACAAATGAAATGTGTGTAGTGGCTCTCATTAGGCAATTTCAGACAACTGATTCAAGCAAATGATCCTTAAGTAGTGGCAATGAAAGGCGCACATTGTATTTAAAAACAATAATATGTGGAAGTCATTTAATTATCTATAATCTTTGGCCCCAAAATCATTTTGTCCTTAGCCATTTCCAAAGAACATTTGTACATGCACTTGCTTCTGTTTTCTTCATGCAACCTTTAGGGAACATCCATGTCCCACGCACATCTTTAAATCACATCTTTTGTGCTTACACAAAAGCAAAAGTTTCATTCAACAGTTACAATACTACACAAGAATATGGACTCAGGCACACTGAGACCGCAGGAAAAATACAAACAGAGATGCAGACAAAGTGAAAGTCTAACGAACAGGTTGAGTACTCCAGGGAAGAGCACATGGCAGAAGATGCTGGAACTCAATCGGATTCCCACAAAAAGGGTTGGTGGGGTGATCCAAACATGCACGTTCGTTTTTCCCCAGAATTCCCATTTCCCCCGCAAGTGGCCGCTAAATCCCTCCATGACCCCCCATCGCCCACGGCTGTCTACCTTGGACTGGACGTCGGCATTGTGGTCATTCTGGAGCAGCAGGGCAGCTGACTTTGTGTCATCTTTGCGGGCGGCAATGTGCAGAGCAGGCAGGCGTACTTTTCCTTTGGTGTCGTTCTCCAGGAGGATGGACACCACCTGGTTATGGCCCTGCTGCAGAGCAATGGCCAAAGGGGTGAAGCCGTCCTGCAAACAAACCCCAGAGCACAGGGTTAACTGGCAAAATTGCAAAAACAAACAAAAACAACTAAACACAGCCAAGAGCACATATACAAATAAATGGTTTCTGACAAATCTAGCTTTTCTTGTACCTCTGTCGCAGTGCTCTGGTTTCCCCCGTTCTCCAGTAGGTAGCGCACCACATCCAGATGGTTCTCTTGGGCCGCCATGTAGAGGGGAGTGAACCCGTTCTGTAGCCCAAGCAGTTCAATATTCTCTGAGTATATTTAAGCGAACGCAGCTACATCAAAGGTCTACACTGCTATTTTTACCAAACGGCATCATCTAGACCCACTAAGGCCTCAATCACCTGCGACTGTGCGTTGATGTCTGCTCCGCGTTTAACCAGGACCTTCACCACCTCCCCCTGTCCTGCTAACGAGGCGATGTGCAGGGCTGTGTTCCCTTTCTGTGGGCCAAACGTCACAGATTCAGAGAAGACATTGCCGCAAAATTATATGTTGTAGAGGGTATGTCAGTAGTTCTAGCATCAGCAGTCATCACAGTGCTAACGTAGCCTAATCATCACTCGATGCTAACCTAACTCAGCGCTCATGCTAACCCAACTGTCATTATACTAACCTAGGTGTCATATCATGATAAACATCATACTACGCCCAGGCTTATACCATATTTTTCCTGTGATTCTCCCACAAACAGAGGTAGAAAGCGTTATAATTTGGCACAAAACATATGTAGACATACTATAAACATATGTAGAACAATCGGAATATAGCTATTGCAGTGTTTTCAGGGACAATAGGCCCTGGTAGTTACCATACTGATAATGATGAAGTTACGTTCAAAGACAAGCTCTACTTTTCAGCTCCGCTAGATGCTGGTAGTCAATAAAAATAACCCATATCTCCATAAGTATAAAAAAAGTGCATCAAGAATGTATTTGTGTATGGATAATACACTTGTTTATAGGTGTGACATAAAATAAAATGGCACAAAAAATTCTGGCCCATGAACTCATCAGCACATAGCAATCTTCAGCTCAGTGTCCCGGCTCCATAATGAGAGTGAAGACATAATCATTTAAGGCTGAGTATTCCAAACCGAAGCGTATCAGACCAAGGAGTCCCATGGCCAGTGCATGCTAATGACTTCATTAAACAGCCTCTTAATAATCAGAAAACAAAAACTAGGACGAAAGGAGATGACTCATCACTTCTAGCTAAGATTGGATTGCCCAATTAAGGCGTTAATTAAATTCTGTGTGTGTGTGTGTGTGTGTGTGTGTGTGTGTGTGTGTGTGTGTGTGTGTCTGTAAGAGAGAGAGAAATGAAAAGAGTGAAAAAGCTGCGATTTTCCTACAACAAGCAAGACTAAAGCTTTATGGTTGCCATGGCTGAGGTTCCAGTGTAAGACAGTGTACTTTTGATATATTTACAGCAGGCTATGTGTTACTACAAGGCAGCCGAACCCTGTTTCTAAAGCCGTGCAAACATGAGGAGAGTAAAGCTCATCTCGCTCTCATGCCTGAGATAGCAAAGTCATTTCTTAACAGTGAACACACCCTGTCCAGTGACGACAGTAATTCCTCAGTGCTCATATGGCGTGAGTATTAGGTTCAGGGGTGGGGCACCACATTTATGACATGAACAAGGTTACTCTTTGCTAGCATAACCATATCTTTGAAGTCACAAAGATATGGCCACAGAATCAGGATAGAATCAGGATAGGTCACATTATGAATGCTTCATAATTACTTGCCAATTTGTTTGTTTGTTTATTGTTTGTTTTTTACTATACTTGAAATAATAATAATAATAATAATAATAATAATAATAATAATAATAATAAATAATACGTTTTATTTGTAATGCACTTTACATTTAAAACAAATCTCAAAGTGACACAAGTGCAATCAAAACTATAAAAATTGAATTAGGATATAGCAGTAATCATCAAAAGAGAAAAATATATGTTAAAATCACTTAAATGTTTTACTGAAAAGAAAGGTTTTAAGTCCCTTTTTAAAATTCCTAACTGTCTAACCATGTTCCGGGAGGCATTCCAAAGGTAGGAGGTCATCTCTATCTCAGAAAAGAAATGGTCATCTCTATCTCAGAAGTCCTTCCCTTGCTCACTGAAAATATACTGTTTACTATATAATTTGAAAACATACGGACTACCCTTAATTGGCCCACTGAAAGAGTAAGCAGAATGTAAAAGGAAAAAAATGGTAAAGTTATAGCATTTTTGATCAGATCTCTTTAGAGCAATATTTAACGGCTATCACAGAAAAAAATTTTAACCATTTTTTTTTCAACCACTTGGGTGGACCACTGATAATAGACTAAAAATATTTGGAACAAAATATCATAGGTCCACTGGCAGACATTAATTAGTTTTTCCTTAGTTCTTCCTTCTCCTAGTTCTGAGATTTCTATAAAAATGAAGCAATTTTTCTTCTGACAAATGAAGACATGAGGTCTTACAGTCGGTGCACCACTAGAACTGGCCTGGTTATACCAACACTTCAAAAACCTGCTCCATTTCACTCCACCGATGTGGTTCCTACATAAAACTTCCAATACCACTTTGGCAGTCAGTAGCTTCTGGCTGCCAACTCTCCATTCTACCCAGAAACCTTCAGCCCATACGTAACTCCAAAAAACCTTCTTCTCAACAAAAGTACAGCTTCATGTACTCTAGACTCCAATTCCAGAGGCATTTCTGCACAGTCAACTTTTAACACCCAACCTCACCGTGTTCTTCTCCAAGATGAGCTCACCTTGGTTGCAGCATCCACCGAGGCCCCCCTGTCCAGCAGCTCCTGGACCAAATCCATATGTCCTTCTTTGGCGGCCAAGTGCAGAGCATTGAGTCCATTCTGTAAGGAAGGGAGTGCAAAAAAATATCCAGAAATCAGCACAGAGTCATCCCAGAAAGGGAAAAAAAACAAACAGCAGAAAGAAAATTAAGAGGTAAAGAGAAATAATCCACAAAGTAGATGTGAACAGCACTATTTATTTATTTGTCACCCTGGCATAGAAATGTGCCAGTGGATTGTGAAGGATTCGTTATTCATTAATAACACTGGCAACATCAAGAAGTCTTTGACTGTCCTCAAAGGAGTGTTAAAGTGTAACTTAGAAAGCAATACACTTTTGAAGATGTAATTTTATTTCATATTGCTTCCAGTAAAAAGGTTAATTCAGCAGTGTTTATATATCAGTAAATACACAAGTAATCTCCTCCTTGAACACATGTACAGTATAGCTAATGCACAATCAGGGCATTAATCATAATTAATCTCATTAATCTGTGTCCTGCACCTTCAAAAAGCACATTCCACTCTCAAACTGGTAACAGCAGAGCAGATACAGGTTGAAACACACATGCACTTTAATAAATTCTATTCAAAATGAACTCAAATTTACCTAGACAAATTAACCCAATTTATTCTGATAATCAACCAAGCAAAACTGAACGGCATACGACAGCTGCTGTAAATCAGCAAGTAAAATATGTTTGTGTTAACACAGCCTGACATAAACAGTACTTTTAGGCTTCCAGAATACATATGGCACTTCTTTCACGCTTGGTCTTTTAGGCAAAGCCCAACCAGTTTAACACAAGAAAACATTATTAAGACAAACTGTAACCAGCTGACAGCAACAACAAAAAACCACACACATATTTGAATTCCAAAAAAAGAAAAGATTTAAAATGCCTAAAGAAAGCATGTGAAATGTCAGACAAGCAGGATGTTTCAGGAGATGAAAAGGATCTTCACATTAGTACATTAGATTAGGAACGCTGCTAATCTAAATCTAATAAAACTGACGTTCAATTCCCATGTTGCAGCAAAGCCTCGCCCAGATATTAACATGATTCTTCCAGTCACTCAATTCAGATTACTAGCAGGGATTAAGCATCCCGGCATTCTTCAGGTTCTGGCAGTCCACTAACACCAAATCTGGGATTGCATAGAGGAGCCGTTTCAACAACGAATGCATAATCTGTATATTTAGACCTGTATTCAAATGTCTACTAAAAACATAACAAAAACCCAGCTAAGAAGGTGTTAGATGGAACTACCATACAAAAGTAAATAAATAAATTCCTCCTCCCTTAGGGACCAATTACCAGTCTGTTCTACTGCACTGTTGTAACTGGAGGTTCCGTGACCCTGGTAATTGGGAGCCTGAGCACCTGGGCCTGGTGGGCTAGCAGCAGGAAAGAGCTGATAAACTCAAGCACAACACCCTCCTCACCACATCATCACTTGCCTGCTAAGCAGAGAACCACTACGGTGAAGACATTAGCGACTGTATTTGGAGGATATTTTATTAAGCCTTTATGTCTGTGTAAAACTGATCTATTTTGGGGCGATCCAGACTTCATCTATATATAGCTGCTCTATATATATATTTGGCTAATGTGTTCATACTTTGCCATGGCGATGACAGATTGCTTCTTGTCAGCTACTGTAGCTACCCTCACCTCCAACAATTAACATTTCCCAGGGGGCATTCAAACAATGGACAGCTCTTCCTAAACTGGATCGTTTCTATGGAAATTGCTAGTGTTTTCTACAAAAGAGAACTGACAAAGGTGTAGAACACTTCATTGCCTGCCTCAGATTTAAGTCAAGCCAACTTGGTCGCTGTTGACACCACATATACAGTACGCAGTTCACAGTGAGATAAAAACAAAACAAACAAACAAACAAAAAAGTTTATTCTGGACCCTGGTGCGAGATAAATGCAGGCATTTGTGAAACAGACTGTGCTGACAGGACATATAGAGTAAGATGAAGTGGAAAGGACCACAGTACATGGAGGTGATGGAGACTAATGTCATTTAACATGGTGATATCATAACAACATGAGAACAAGACGTTTCAGTAAACATGACAGGATCCATGGCTGTGGGTTTACTTAAGTGTGTGTGTAAGAGAGTATGTGGTAAAATAAACATAAACTAACAAAGTAAAAAACTAATAAATATAAAATAAATTGACATTAGTTTAGGCTTAATATACTAGGATTAGGAGACAACGGAGATGACTAAGCGCTGTTGTAATCTCTGGACAAGATGCTGTAATGCCAAATGCTGTAAATGTAAATGAAACACTTTCTAGGCCTGGACTATCTGCAGCAGTAGCAGTATACAGGGTTACGACGCTCCGATATCTGTCCCCACTTTAAAAAAAGAACCTTTCATAAATAATTTCTGGGTGGCCCCAGAGTGCGCTCATCATCCAGGTCAGGCTGCCTTCACTGCAGGCAGCTGGCCAACGACGTACGCTCCCGGTCAGCTGCTCCCCTTACCACCGTGACACAGCCACCCCTGGCATAAACCGTCTGTGTGGTGCCACGTTCAGAATACCCCCCCCCCCAATCCCCATTCTGTCCTGCATCCATGCAGCTGCACCAGCCTGGAGGTGTCATTGCATTAGACGAAAGCACCTAAAGGCTCCTGCTGACAGGTTTTGGCGTGATTCAATTATTCCATCAAATGCTTACTTTGAGCACTTTGTTATGATATAATTTTTCGGGATTTGATTCATAACAGCATTCACAGTTATCTGTTTAGTTAGCCAACAGGGAAATGGGAAATGTAATTTGTGGTGGGAATAAAACAGCTACTGAATGGCAACTCTTCTGGATATAACAACCAATCAGGGATAGACAATAACTCTTGATAACATATGTTTGTAATATCAATGCGGGTAAATTAGTTTTTATCTAGATCTGTGTTTTTTTCCAGTTAACCAGAGGTATACATGGCATAAGATACATGATCATCTTCATCTTGATAATCATCTCGCTTTATCAAGGGAAATCAAATAAGCACAAAACAGACAACATGATCTTGGTAATATTTAGAAATTCCCATCACTGAAATATTGCTATGGGGTAAAATTATCTTCAGGAGCAAATTTACTTCACTCTAGTGTACAGTACTGCTAGAGTTCTGATCATAAGGTGGTTTCTGGTCGTTTTGTTCAATCCCCAAACCAGCCAGGAAGAGAGGAGAGTCTTATCTGAGTTATGACCAGAGAATCTAAATCCTCATCTGGGTACTGACTGATCACTGTGCCATCATGAACCCTGTATGATTTGCAGTGCTTTGGGTGAGGAAGGTTTTATGGTCAAAGGAATTGAGTCTTAAATCATCAGGTAGGACTGGCTGTCAGTAACAGGAGAGTCATGAGTTAGACCACAGAACTAATCCAGAAAATCTCACCAAACTTTACTGAAACATCACATTGTTTTATGAGTGTTTAATGGAAATAATATGAATATGAACCTTTAAAAGCAATATTGGAAACATAATAAAAATAATGGCTGAGTGGCATGTTTTACAAGAAAGTGAACTGAGGTTATTTAATGATCATTTAATTTCTAAAAGGTAGCCTGTTTCCTGTCTGTGCTAATTCTGTCAAGTCTTTACATATTCTCCGGTGTATACCATATGTCTTTAGGTATAATGCTCTGTGTGTAGAGTATCAACCTCTTTGATTATATCTTTGTTTACTGTAGGCCTTTTCATAGTAACAATTAAAACCAAATGATGTGTTTTGAATTTTGGGTGAAAAAATCCTGAATATACAAAAAAAATCAAAACAATAAATAAACAAAAAAATGCAGCTTCTACATATGAGAGGACTTAGAAATATGTGTCATCATTTTCTCTGTGAAGCATGCTCTTTTTTTTTGCATGACTAATCATTTTCTTGCTCTGCGTTGTGAATGCTGGGCAGATTTAGAATCTGTGGTGCAGTGTGAGGGTGACCCACACACTAGGGACTGAATTATCCCTCGCTAAAGGTTGCCGTTCTAGTGTTTCAAAGGTCGTGCCTGGAGAAGGCCACCACCCACACTGCATCGCCACCACACAGCAGAGACGCACGGTCGGATCTGCAAAGAACGGGTAAAATCCAAAACAAACAAACAAAACAAGAAAACTGCGCGTGCAGTCTGCAAAATCCCACGAACTAGCCACTGCAGTTCGAGCGGAGGCGCGTTTGGGTGTGCAGTTCAGGCTGGGAAGACCTTCTGAAGAGACAGCGACATGGACGCTAGTCGAACACGGGTAGCTGCTCTTGCCAGGGCAACTCGACACCTCAGTCGAAATGTTTCATGTGATCGTTGTTTACCACAGCGTATAAACATTCCGTTGCCACGGTGCAGCGGTGAACACACTATCGGCTTTCACTGAGCCAAGCCCTGGCTTGGTAGTAGAGGTGTAAACACGCAAGTGAGTAAAATGCAAGTGAATAAAATTTCTCACTGTCTAAAAGCTAGAACCCTAGACTAACATTGTTTTGGTACAAAACTATATGACAGTTAAAATACATTTGGATGAATCTCTAAAATAAAGCATATACGTAATTTTATGAAGTATTATTATATTGGGACTAAATCATAATGTCCCATTCTCTAAGTGAAGTCATAAAAAAAATAAATGTTCCTCAGATAATTAAATAAACACAAGAAATTTAAGATAATGGATTTAAAATAAGGTAATCTTTCCCGGGAGCTATTCATTACTGATCTGAAATAAACAAGACATTGCACACTTTGACATGTAGTGGTTTGATGAAGTTTCCTGCAGTATTTTTCATAAATATTTTAATTATCTATGGCTTAGGTTTGAATGTTTTTTTTCCCCCCAGAATATTTGTAACGGTCAAAAATGGTGAGAATTATGAGCATGTTTATGTGCAACTTTACAAAAAAAAAGCTCATGAAGCTCATAAATATGTAATATTTTTTTCTAAGACTTATTTCTTTTTTCTTTTTTCTAATTTTTGTCACAACTTAATTCAGTTGATTCGCACAGTTGCTAAGGTCCAAAAAAATTCTAATGCCACATCAATGCAGGGGCTGCCACTGCAGGGCCAGGCTAATGTCCTCCAAACTCCATTATGTTGTATATCTTCCTTTAAAAGTGAGCATGTAGAACCTTTGGGAATTAACACAAGCTGTTACTGCTTCCAGTTGCCAAGCAATACCCTCCTTCATTGTTCTCTATGCAAGTTATGGACCAATTACATTTTTCAACTCAGGGGTTTGGCCATATCCATTACTAGGTCGTCAAAAAAAGATTTACGTGCTTGTATGGCAATGCTTAAAGAGTGAGCACCCTGCCAAAGAAACCAACATCACTGTTAGTGTGGTTATTGGTCCACTCAGCACCGAGAAGCCATTTAAAACGAGACTTCTTCTTCCCTCTCCTCTGGAAAGGTCACCCGTGTCATTCTGGTTTGGCTGACATGGACTGATGAACGTATAATGATCCTTCAGGCAAAATGAGCTATCGAGCCAGGGCAAGGGGATCAGTCAGAGCCCGGGAGTGACGCGTTCACCGATCTCCTGCAGGCGGACCTCTGATGTCTCTCGTCTGAGGCACTCATGGTGCACTCATTCCAGTTTTGAGGTTTTAGATGCATTTGCCTGAGAGAGTTTTTTTTCCTCACCTGATTGCAGGTGGTGATGTCCACTCCACCCTTGAGGTACTCCAGGACCTTCTCGATGTTCCCCGCTCTCGCCGCTCGGAGGAAGCTGGTATTGCTGTCCGACTGGAAAGCCGAGAGGGAGAAAAGAGACTCGTTATTAAGAAATAGATTAAAAAAAGCTTTAGCAGTGCTGAGTGTCAATAACGCCCACAGTGACGGCAACAGCAATGGCCACATTTCCTATTTCGTATTTTCAGACTTTGGATAGAAGCCATTTAAACACATGATAATAGATCCAACCAAATAGATTGATTAGATTTGGTATGAAAATAAACGTGAAGCAACTCTCAACTGAGCAAAACTGAGCAAAAGTTTAAAAAGCAATTCTGTCATAAGCATGTTCATTTAACAGGAATAATTCTGTCATTTTCTTAACATCTCAAATGTCTTTTTGGCCAAAAATTTATTGCGGTAAACATCTTAATATAGACAGATCATCTTAACGCTGCACACTGAAGTAATCTGAACACCCCAGGCCTTTTCTAAGATGAAATTCATTTTAAAAGTAGGTTACAACAGAGAATACTGACAACAAACTAATAAAAAAGATAATATCACTCATATACTATCTGAAAAAATACTGCCCAAGACCTTTCCAGACCAATTTTCTGGGTCATTTAGCCAACTAAGCTGCTAAACAGATCAGAGCATCACATGCACAGTCCTGCGTTATCCGCCCTGAAATGCTACTGTTCACATACAGATGGTGGGGCAGGGTGTAACCATCTGGAAATTGAGATTAATACAACTATTAGAATCTCTCACAGTACATTAACCTCCTGAAGCCTGTATGTTCTATGTATTTAGTTGTTTGAAAACTATGGAAAATGAGTGACAGCTTCAAACAGGACATAGCTCGTGAAAAATGCTCATCCTCATATAAGGACAGTTTAATTTTCATGTAATATTTTAACACTGCAAGTTCCTCTGATATAGCTGTAGGATCCAAACTAAACCGAAGCACTATATTACTGCTACAAACTTGAATAGTCTCCAGGGTGAAAAGTATATAAAGTATACAAGCACCATTCCTAACTCTCTTTGAGAACTGCACTGAGTGTATATATTGCCCCTTGTTTTCAGTTGGCATCTTATCAAGTCCAGTGTTTTGGCATAATGATATTAAATAACGTTATCCAGTAGTTTTACGGCACTGTGTTATTGCTGCATTTGCATGCTGCAGACATGGTGGAAACATTAAAAAGCTAAAAGCCCATGACTATACAGTTATACTGTAGGAGAGTATCACTCTAAACTAGTCGATCTGAGCGATGCTGTGTAGAGCTTCATTCAGCCAAGCGGGACGGCAACGCTCATGCATCACTGAGCATCTCTGAGCAGGACAAAGGACATGTTATGAGAATACCGCATGAGTGTGTGGGAATATGTGTGTTGAGTGAGTATGGGTGTGGGTAGGGTGGGTTGGAAGCGGATGTGCATAGTGGTCGTGTATGTGTGTGGGTGTGTGTTTGTGGGTGGGATGTGTGAGGCAGGAACATGAGACAGACACATAGCTGGGAAGCGAAGCACTGAGAGACATCGCTCTGATGCAACTGTTTGTGCAATCCTGGTCTCCTGGGTGGCAGAAGCCCACAACCAGTGCCTCAGTCTGGGCACGAGCGACTCTTCAGAAGTGGGTCCCAACATGACGCCACGTCTTTACCTTAAATGCCCCAAGCTTGAGCCGTGGTCTACACTCTGTATAAATCAGTCTGATGCACGTGATAGTCTGGGTTAGGCACAAGGTCAGTGGGGATTCAACATTGAGTAGATTTGATAGGTGATGCACACGCAGACTTTCATCTCTCTGAAATATATTTCTCTTCTCCAAAACAGAAAAATTTATTGTTTTAGCGGAAACCATGCAACAAATCACCTTTGAAAGTCTGTAAAAATATCAGTGGTCTTATTACAGATATACAAAAAAGAAATGTGTAGCCAGTTCCAACAAAGCACTTTGAGTTTCTATGACAATATACAAAAGTGTTCAGACTGTTATTCACAAAAAGAGAAGGAGGCTTACATGTTTGCATTAGACTATTTGATTAGGCTAACCAGAGGGCGGAGAGTGGGAAAATGTACTCAAGATTCACAATGGTAGCAGTGACACAGAACCAACGCCCGTTGTAATATTCAATCCATTCCTGCATCGTGTAAGAGATTCTCATTATCCCCATTTGTTCTTTAATCTGCGCTACACACAGACTTTCTGCAGACAAACAAGATCTTATGACACACATCTGAATTGTGAGTGTGTGAGGAGCCAAAAGGCCGATTGTCCTTAAACGTCCCACATAAACATTTTCTGTAAGGGTTTCATGAAACGGCGAACAGTGTGCAGTTTTCAGGGAGCTGGCATGTTAATATTCCAGAGGCTGGTGAACTGTGCGAGCCCCGCAAGGACCTCGGATTGTGAGATGATTCTTCGGTTTGGGTTGGGTTTGACTCACACTAGTAAATAAAAAGCTGAACTTCTATTGAAGTTGAAAACAGAATTTCAGGCATTTTAGCAACTCAAGTTTTCACGATGAAGCTGGAATGACTCATTTCAAGAGAAAAGTCGTGTTCACAAAGGACTGTAACGGTTCCTTTAATACAGAGTTCAAAACATAACACCCATTACGTTATGAATACTAACATCAAATAAAAAGATGTAAAGCCTATTTTTTTTCTAACCAGAGGTTAGTGGATACAATCTTGAAGACTTAGCAAACATCATGAGAAAAGGAAAAGAAACATTACAGAAAAGCCCCAGAAAAAGTGGGCAGCTCTGCATAAAACATTCATTCAAAGAGTGCTTCACAATTCTAATAAGGGTACTACGTGAAAGATGCATAAATAATGCAACATCTCATGATGAATAATGTCACCAGAGACATATTTACCCCCACCCAGTAACCAAGGAGACCAGTAACTCTACCCGTCTTGGAAATCAAGGCAACACAGCATCTTACACAGGAGACCGTAAACAAAGAATACATTTTTCAATCATACTATAATATAAAAAAAAAAAAACTTGATTATAAGTTATAAGATAATATCTGCAAAACAAAGCTTACTGCAAACAACAGTCCAGTTAATTTATTATCCTCACTGTTCTTTCCAATATTGAAAAAGCTTTAATTTTTTTTTTTTTTAGTATTTAAATGGGAAACAGTTTATGTGGAGAGCAGATACATATAATCAACTGCTAGATTTGTTGGAGCTGATGAGCAGTGTGGGGAGAAGAAAATTGAAGACACAAATACATCACACACAAAATGTTCTGTGTGATATACATCTGACTTCCCAAGGCTACAGGCACTTGCATGTTTTATTGTGTACACACACACACACATATACACACACACACACACACAGTAACACCTGCTGACCGGATCACTACACACCATACCACAGTGACCAGGGTAACAGCTATTCCTGGAATCCCCTGTGTTACACTAAATCATGTGTGAGTAACATACCATCTTGAAAAAGAGAAGGAGAGAGATAATGCCAGAGAGAGAAAGACAGAGAGAGAGAGAGAGAAACGAAGAGAGAGATTAACTCATGTATATCAAAAGCTCCTTTGGGATGCCTAGAGTGCATATAAACAAAGCAACACTCTGTAAAAGCAATGCCAAGGTCTTCATCATCAAACTGCATCGTCACTAACATCATTGCTAGAGACTCTGCAGAAGTAATTTACTAAGTGGATCACTACACACCCTACAAGTCCCAGTTCTGATTTATGCTTTATAACAGTCCTATCACCAGTATCTTTTCTCCCAGTCACAGTGGAAACACGCTCAGAGTCAATGTCACAGGTTCCATGGTGATGTGAACGTTCAGCAGACTGAGGCTGGGCAGAACTGCAGACCTGCAAACCCCCATAGCTGGAACGAGCATTACTGTGGCTTGATTTACACCTCTCAGGACTTCCAGATCACCCCACCCCCCTCCCAGCCCCACCCTGTCGCGTCCTTGAGGACACAGGAAACCACAAGAGGACAGTTACTGCTGCTTGGATGGAGGAAGTGGGGGGGTGATATGCAGAGGATGCAGGGATTTGGCACAGGCAGCGATGAGCTGACTCAAGACACGCCCTCTCTGAATAGAGGCTACCAATCAGATGAAGGGGGCGAGCCAGCAGTCCCAGTCAGGATTCGGATATTGTTCAGTATGAACATGGAGTCTGTACGTGTACAGGACTGTGTATATTTATAACCAAGTTATGCAAACAAAAAATAAACAAAATGACCTTGACAATGTTTTGGGGCATATATGACATTACGTATCACGTGAAACAATTTGATAACAATAACCTTCATCCAAAAACATCCTGATGGGCCAGTCAAGAAAATCTCCTTAAAAAACATACTCCATTCTGTCAGGTTCAGCATCCTCCTCCCTTCCTCCCTCTCTCTCTCTCTCTCTCTCTCTCACACACACACACACACACACACACAAACACACACAAACACATATGCTCAACATAGATGAAGGCCTAATATGCCATAATTAACATGAACACACACTCCTCTCTGTCACATGCCAAGTCGTTTCAGTGACACCAGGCCTTGGAAAAGGAAGAACCTACTGAAGGTGGCCACCATCCCATGTGTTCAGCACAACACGCTTCACGATGAGCTTCTCCTTCCGTGTCTCTCGATTTCCGTGCATATTCCTTGACAGGTAGGGCGGCACCCGGACGACTTTTCCGTTTCACAAATGGTTCGGTATTGCTTCGTTTACCAGTACCTCAGTTAGCTGCTCAGCTCTTGTCAGGAGACGCACAGCTGGATTGGACGATGGAGGTAGAGCAGCAGTTGACAGCCGTCTGAGTTGCCGTGGCAACAGAAACCCTGAACAGCTACAGAGCAGACATGTATGGAACACCTGCACGCTGAGCAGCCAGAGATGGCCCATGTCCTCATCAGTGACACGAGCTCCTGACATCTTGTTGAAACCACCAGTTTTACTGGAGTTACTAGAGCGAGATCTGCTCTGCATTTTATCAAAAATATGCTTATTGAATGGTGTATGCATGTTTTAATACTTTTATTATCTCAACTGCACTGTTATTGGAGAGACCTTTGCCCTTTATTTTGTATAGTAAGGTGAGTTTCCACATCAAGCTGTCATATACTCAATGACCTCTGTACAATAAGCATTTAGTCTGGCTTGATTTCACTGCCCAGTTGACATAACTGATTTAGCTTGACATGCAAGTTTTAGTCCTCCCTATTCCCCAAAGCCAAGATAATCGAAAGTGTCAGAAGTGAACATCATCATAGGAGCAAGTCGTCTCACAGCCTCGGTGAAAAAAACAAATATCCAATATGCTCCAGCTGCCTTAAACCTGCAAGCAATTTCTGTCGACATTAAGCACTGGTTCAAAATGCTTGCGTTTCATCCAGACGGACATGTTCACCATTGACATTGAGACTATTTCACTCAAAACTACTAATTAATCATATAAAGCCTGTTTTTAAAGATACAGGCAGATTCTCAAAGAGAAAAAAACAGTGCTGGTCTCGCCTGTCAAAAGTTTTTGGAAAACTGCAAGCAAAGGAGAACCTGCAGAATCCTGGAGTCTGCTTTGAGTTTTGAGACCAGCACACAAGAGGTTCTTTCAATCTCCATTATCATCCATTAAAGTATAAGCTGACTGTACACTATAGAGAAATTAAGAGCATAGTGTAACCACTTAAACTTGTCCATTCAGGTTAAAGCTTTTTCACAAATGTCTACCTGGACAAGAGACCTGTGATAAGGACGCTGACATGCACCATTTTGCAACTAATGGCTCTGGTTGGCTGACAAATTGCATAAACAACGTAAAAAGGCCTGAAGAATGAATTCGGACCAAAAAATAAAAAATAAACATTTAAAAGTTGAAAAGTTTTGTGCAAAGGTGAAGGTTTTTTCTGATACAGCAGAGGAACCGAAAAAAAAAGAACGGTACAGACTGTACAATACATAAAGTGGACCACATGCAAATTTGATTCCAGCTAACTTAAAGAACCAAGCAGAGACACATCTGCAGAGTTGCAGAGCACGAGACAGAGTCTGTGGATTCTTACCAAGATTTCGGAGCTTTGGTCAGGCCCCTGATTTGGATAAGGGTCATCCCGCTCGAGACTGTCCTTCGTTGAAACGCTTGCCTTACTCATCGCTGCGTTGCCCATAGCAACAGCGAAGGAGTGTCACAGCATTAAAAGTTTGTAACAAGCTAGCACGCCGTAACTAATTGCTGAAAAAACACCACTCCATTCCCCGGTCCGAGCCGGGCCCACGTATTCTTCCTACACTCACTTGTTTGCTAAGCACACACTCGGTTCCTTCCATACACAGAGAAGTCCGGGTGTCACTGCTAACCACTGGACGCTAGTGCTTCTCCCTAGATGCTAATTTGAGCCACGGCTATTTTTACTCCCACCAGCCCAGCTATGCATGTGAATGGTCGTCGATGGGGCGCACTTAGGACAAGGGGTATAGGGGAAAAGAGGGGATGATGTGGGTGGCTGAGGTTGAGAAAAGGGGCAGGGCAAAGCTGGGCAGGGCAAGGCGGGGCAGGGCGGTGTTGGGCATGGCAGGGCACAGTGAAGACTGGGACGCCTGTGAGGCTTCCTGTGAGGCTTTGCTCAACCTGAGGTCATGAGGAGACGGATGGAGACATGGTGACCAAAGAGAGGTGAGTGGAGGTTGGGCTAGAGTCTCTGGTTTACTCAGGAGACTCGGGTTTTACGAGGGTGGAGTGGGAGATCACGACCGCTGTCGTGCCACACACACAAGTTCCTGTAGGCCGAAACCCAAAGAAATGCTTGACAACATCCCGGTTCTTTATGAAGAGCAACGAGATTATAGTGGATGACAAATGGTTTACCCTGCACAACATGAACTGTACTACATTATGTTATTTTGACATGCAAAATTATGCTGAACGATTTAATGCTGTACAGTGAAAGCCTACAGCAGAGCACAAGGCTGGACTATGTTACATGCTGACTTCTCAACTCAGAGATCTGCTTCTGTGGTCCTGTAAACTGACCCTGGAAGGGCTGAGAGAAGCTCACCGCAAACATATCGATCTGACTCCCGTGTTCAATATGATGTGCAATTCATTCACCTCTTCACCCCTGAAATGATTCACCTCATGTCTAATGTATAAAGCGCTTCTCCTTGGAGATGTGTGTGTGTGTGTGTATGTATGTGTAGGTGGTATGCTCGCCAGAGGTAAACATTCCCAGTCTGCTCCACAGCCACTGAAAGAATGAGCGCATTACTTCCAACAGAACAGTGCACGCACCCATTTGCCCCAGATATTTCTCATTCAAGCAAACCAAGTAATTCCCATTCAAAGAAAGCTTTTTGCCTACATGATTCAAAGGTCTTCAGAAGAGCTTGTCTTGTTCGCCATACTGATGGGTAACTAAGACCCATAGCCAATATGCTCCAACTGCTTTAAACCTGCAAGTGATTTCTGCTGACACTGGGCACAGGTTCAAAATGTGTTTCATCCAAACAGACATGTTCACTGTTGACACTGGGACGACTTCGCTCAGAACTTTTAATTGATCATATACAGCCTGTTTTACAAGATACAGGCAGATTCTCAAACAGAAAACGTCACCTACATAGAATGAAGTGTCTGTGCGCTCGTAAAACTTGAACAGTGCTTTCTGGTAACAGGGGCAATGGAAGTCATCACAGCCAAGCAGGTTGCCATGGCACCACAACATTCAGCATCAAAGAACAATTTGGTAGTAACTACACATAATTGTAGATATTAAGGAATTCATATCATCCAATTGTCACATCTGCTGCATTAATATGTGGTTACCTCCAGCAACCACATATTTTGCCATCTAGGTCCTGTTTAAGGTATTATTAGCAATTAATGAAACTGGAAGATAGGGAAGGGATACTTGGAAATAGAACTGCATTAAAGCCTTTTCTTTTTCTTCTTTCTGTTTTTTTTTACCTATACTTAAAAGAGCAGAAAGTAACATAAGAAAAAATGTTGTTTTACCAGCTCTAAGTAACAAGAATATTAGTTACTCAGGTTTCGATTTCCTTGCCAGCAGTGGTGATAGTATTGAGCTAAGCTCTCCCTCGAGGCAGCGCGTGTTAAAACTATTGTCCTGGCTTAAGCCATTTCTCATCTAGCAGGGTCTGTTAAGGACTTTAGAAGCAACAAAAGCTTCAATTCTCTGCAAGCAACAAGGCCACAGAAAATGTCTGAACTAGCATAGACCCACATGGTCCTGTGCAGACTTGAGGGGCTGCTAGCTAGGCAGCTAACACCTAGCTCTCTGCCACTGAATGATTCTTAAGTATTTCATTAACCATTAATGAACCATTAATGTCTTATTAAATGAGATTTACTCACTGTTTAGAGAAGAGAACTAAACAACTCCACATTACAAATGAACATAAAATGGACCAGCGAGGTTCTAAGAGAAAGTTAGAATATAAATAGCCCACATGCTTGCTAGGGGGCGATTTGTTTTGCACAGATTTTTTGACCTGACCGTCAGTGGGTTTTCTCAGCTGAAATTAGCCGCTGCCTGCATGGTGGAAACACTCGGTCCAAGTTTGACACGAATTTGCTTGTTTCGCCTACACATTTCCGTCCTTGACTCTCCCCGTAACGCTCCAGAGAGTGGGTGGTGCAGTCCCCGTCACCTACGGTGGCTATAAAATACTCATGGAGTAGGGGCAAAAAAAAAAAAAGTGTTGGAGGCAACGTTGCCATAGCAACTCAGCCGGTTGTACTGCATGCTTGATTCTGTGTTAAACAACCTCCCCCCCCCGGCCTCCTCCACCGCCCATCTTTAGCAGTATTAACATCCTGGCACGCCACTGCGTGAAGTGTGGGGAGATTTAAGAGGCAGGACAACGCATCACCGTGAATTCTGCAGCATAGCAAAAGTGGAACACAGGCTGTTGGAAAGGCTCACCGTACGTGGGGACCGCAACACCCCAGAAGGACATTAACGGATTCGACTTTCTCCAACCACAAGCTGATCCGAGTTACGTAAGATTCCCAACGAATCAATTAACGATTCATGCGGGAGTGGTTTAATGCAGTCCATTTCAGTTCGGCTAATACGGAGATTAAACAACAGGGTTTTTTCGTTTTTTTTTTTTGTTTTTGTTTTTTTTTAAAGAGCGAGTCGGACACCTGCGGTATTCATAAAGAACGCAGTGTGGAAGGACTAGGCACATATAGGACAACATTTTGAAAAAGATTAAGAAGTTTATCCTAACACGTTCCAGTCCTTGCCACACGTGTAGCGAATATGTTGCTAGTCTGTTACAAAGGCTGAGTCATCAGACAGCCAGACGTGCAGGGATTTCGAGCAGCAGAGAAACGTTGTTCATACACAAACGTGCACACCACGAGCTCTGCAGAAAAGCACCTCAGACGTGACCAAACGTTTGATGCACGACTCAACCCTACCGGCACTGAAGGACCTGTGTGTTATGATGATCTAACAGACACACAAATTCTCCATGTCTACATCAAAAGCTATTCTAGGAAAACAGGTGTTATTTTAATCTTTTTTTTTTTCCATCTTTCAAAGGCAGCTTCCTTGACCCTTCAAATAAAGTATCACAACCCATTCTTTCAATGCGGACTTCAGAAACATATCACAACAACGTAACAACAACAAAAATCGCTCATGTTGATCGCCATGTTAGGTATAACTACAAGAAACACGGAAGCACAGAATTTCATCTACTACAAGGTGAAATAATCATAAATGACCATAAAGCATGTTATATTATTGTGTTGTCAACACGATTTTACTCTTGGGGAAAATAAAGAACACATGGTCTACATATCAGTCATTGTTTCCCAGTGATCCATTGCAGATTCTTCACTGAAAGCAATGGCAAGAATGAGTACTGTGAAAACAGTTCAACTCTTGTCAAAACTGGAAAAGAGTTATACAAAATACATTTGAATTGATAGAGCTAAAAAATACTTTTAATCTTAGAGACCTTAAAGACATTGGAACCCCACCCCAGTCAACCCCATTACCACACACACACACAAACTCACACTCCCACACGGCCAGTTTACAAGTTCACAGCCTTAAGAGGAGACCTTGGTCGTTTTATTGCCTTTAATTAAACATACTCTTCCCTGTCCTTTTATTCTCTTACAGTGTAGTCAGTACCTACTCCATAGTCCAATATCTTGTCACTGCCAGACACTACATCCATTACTGCCACCAAACTCAGGTTCAACCACAACCCTCCCATTAAAATGCACCCATTATACATAGCACACGTCACCGGGCTCCATTTAGCCTGCCATGGTTCACACCAGAAACTCATTTTCTATTCACAATTCTACTCATTGGTGTACATGAAGTACTTGTTTGAACCCACGTTTGCTCTATATTCTGCAAGCCACCATTCAAATTTCTGCAACAGAACCGCCTGCTCTGGTTCTGTTGCCGTAATGCCAACAGATGTTGTTTAATGGATTGCTCTGCCCAGGGAAATGCCCTTTATGCTTTTCTGCTTGGCCATGTCCCTGATTAGAAAAGCTTCAATCATTTTTACACTTCTGCCTCTAACCGTTGGTGATTATGGCTTGTTCAAAGACAGTTATCTATGTACAAACACCTCAGCAACAAGTAACTCAGTAGCCCAAGAGACAAAAGCCTTAGAGATGCAGGAAACGTAAAATACAAAGAACATACAGGGAACACTGTGTCTATAGAAGCACTTAAAGTTTCTGTGTTGGTGTACATATATGGTTGATTTTCTTTCCGCAGGTCAAAAATAAGGACAGTTTCACAATAATGCTAAATATATCCGTAAATTGCAGAAAACCACTCATACGTGACATAAATGATGACCATATACAGGAGAACCGATTGCCTCTGCCTTAGGATAATTAATCGGAATGACAATATTTTTTCTATATGCGAAAAAACTTTCCTTTCAGCAGAATCAGGCAAGATGATTTTTAAAGCTCTACTATCTCCTTGGAAACAAAAGGAGAATGTAATGAGTGATGAGCAATTTAATCAGTGAGAAACGAACACATTGGCATTCCGTTTGTTTGGAAAACGCACTTGCGCAAGACAAACGCGTTCGGCAGCAGACAATCCTGTGTCCCACTCCAGGAGTGAGGGACGTGGTGTCAGCCTCATTGCCTGGCTCCGCGATGTGCAAGATCCCGCTTCGGCGCACGCACGCATCCCGCGGTCCGCCGGGAAACAGCTGCCGCAGTCGTGGGGTCGGCACACGCACGCTGCGTTTTTTAAGCTGAGCTCGACCAGGACAACTGTGAGGAGACTGATGGGGGGGTGGATTTGGCAAGCCGTCAAGAGAATGCTGAATGTTGTGGTCTGGGGGAGAAAGAGGCCAGGTGGCTATGCTTGGCCGCAGTGTGTGTGTGTGTGTGTATGTGTGTGTGGGGCGGGGGGGGGGAGTCATTATGTAAGGTAACGTGCAAAGGGAGCCTGCAGAGGGACGGATGTCAGGAATGGTGGATGGATATGGAGAAAGGGAGAGAGACAAGGCAGGTGAGCTCACTGACTGCTTACAGTCATCGCTGCAGACTGGGGTGAAAACCCCAGGCGGGATCCAGTCCAGATAGTCTGGCGGATCGACCAGCCAGAGCCCCAGGGGGAGGAGGCTTCCCCCGGGTTGGCCAGGTAGACCCAGCAAGAGTACGGAGATGTGGGAGATGATCTGCGGAGATGGCGAGTGGCATGGAGAGTGCAATCATGATGGCAGCGCGGGGGGGTTCCGGGGCCGCTGGCACCCGTGGTAGGGGATGATGGCATGGGGTGGGGGGTTTGGCCGCGTACCTTCCGCTTGCGTTCGGCCCGCCTCCTCCTCTCGCGGGCTTTCTCCAGCGCCTTCAGGTCGGGCAGCTGCGCCTGCTCCATCTCCACGCGGGCCTTCTTGATGTGGGAGGCGGCGTGCGCCATGGTGGCTTCTCCGCACGCCTAACGGGGTTAAAGGGAGGCCCGGGGCGAGGTGTCGGGGCTCACGGAGGGAGGCTCCGGCACACGACAGGCGGTAGACTGTCCTGCCCAGAGGTGGTGGAGCAACGCCTGA
Source organism: Tenebrosternarchus preto (assembly GCA_025802075.1). Taxonomy (NCBI): domain Eukaryota; kingdom Metazoa; phylum Chordata; class Actinopteri; order Gymnotiformes; family Apteronotidae; genus Tenebrosternarchus; species Tenebrosternarchus preto. Next base: position 1,730,968 of record JAOYMR010000016.1, on the reverse strand, counting down.
TTCCACCGGTCTTCAGAGTCGCAATAAGAAAGAGGCAGAAGCAGAGAGAGAGAAAGAGAGAGACAGGCTACAGTCCACCCACTGCAGCTTTCTGGAACTGCTCTCAGCCGCCTCTCTCTAGCTATCAGCATCTAGAAAAGGTTGTGTGTGCACAGCGTCTGTGGTGTGTGTGCGAGGTAGAGACGGAGAAAGAACCAACGAGGAGAGGGAGGGGTTTGAGGACGGAGATAAGCAAGAACCAGCAAAAGTAAACCACAGGGAGACTGTCAGAAAGAGAGAGAGAGAACTGACCCACCCCCTGCGGTCACATGATGCCGTTAGCCGTTTTCATACTGGACTGTGTCATCGCCAGTCTTCAGAAAAACAAGACTATCCAACCAATCACATTCTCTTTGGGTCTTGATGGGAGGCGGGGCTTTAAGCAGCATAACTATCCACTCAAGACAGAGAGGAACAAATGGACACAGCCATACACAAAAAAAGGAAAACCGAGAGGTGGGCAGATAAAGGATTAAAGGCACCTCACAGTCTGTGCCCTGATCCTCCACAATCCCTCCTCCCCCCCTTCCCACCTGTCAGAGAGAAAATGGTACAGTCTGCCTCCTTCAGAGGATAAACTGCTGTGCAGGATTTTACAGCTCGGGTGCATACAGCATCTGTGCATCCACCCCCTTCACACACACACACACACACATACACGCAAATTTCTTTGTTTCTATGTTTATTGTTTTCACCATATAACCCATCAGTAAGAGAAAAGAAGAAAAACAACGTATTGCTTCATTAAAGAATTCATCACTGTAATATATAGTTGAATATTTATTTTGAGAATCTCGCAGCGTACTGTTTGATGGATTTATCTGTCAGTGTGTATGTGGGACTGACTGCTTTCACACACCCTGAGCAAAGTGCCTTTGTCTGGCAAGCAACTGCAGATGCACTGGAAACCAAATCAAAGTGCCTGGTGTGTGTGTGTGTGTGTGTGTGTGTGTGTGTGTGTGTGTGTGTTTCATTAAAAGTGACCTTGCATCCACAATCTAATTCTGTTCACTGTGATATATCACTTTTTTCTAAGCCTATGCCCAAAATGGATGAAATGTTCTGAATCACCAGAGCCTTCTCACAGGAAAAACACATAAGGTCTCAAGATATAAAACCAAGCATAATCAAAAATCCCCTTAGTGTGTGTTGATTGATGGAGAACAGATGCAGATAAACAGAAGTTATAAGCAGTTCTCTCCAGTACAAAATAGACACACTATAGAAGCAAAAAAGTAAGTGATATTATTATTATAAGTGGTAAGGAAGTAGTGTTATGTTTGATATTATCAGCCATGCAAGCACGAACCAAGCCTCCATCTTCAGTGCGTCACACGTCTAGGTTTGTTTTACTATGGCACCATCTGCTGGATGTATTCCCTCCCTACACATAATACCGGAAATCAGTAAAGGAACGTACAAATAGGCTCGAGTATTTGTTTACACAAGCTTCGATTAAATAGGTTTAATTAAAGGACGAAGAGATAAATATTACCATAACTGAAAACTCCCATCATGCCACTGGTCCCACATGCCACAAAATGTTAAATATATTTTATTAATGTATGTGTCATGAATATGTATGTTCTCGTGAACATGTTTGAGACACAGATAGAGCACATCATCGTGCAGTCTGTGTAACAGTGTGTATTGAGTGTAATGTCCATCTTTCGAGGAACGATCGCTATGTGAGCCAGTAATGCTGGGTCGTGTATTAGAACAAAGTACGTGAAATGATTCACACAATATCACTGCATAAACAGTCCCACACTCCCAGTAATGCCAATATGTGCAGTATATACAGGTGTGTGTGTGTGTGTGTGTTTGTAAGGTCTTCATGACCACTGATTGAATATTCGGGTGTATCATGTCATGAAGGCTTCTTCCTGTTTCTATGCAAATCAGGAGTATGGATCATTCTGCCTTGGCAATCTCAGAATCCTGGCTGTGAGAGAGATAGGGAAGGGTGGTGGGGTGGAAAAACTAACAGGGAGAGATGGAAGAACGAGATAGAGAGAGATAGAGAGAGACAGAAAGAGATAGAGAGAGCAGATGGCTTCTGTTCTTTACTCCACTGCCATGTATTGAAATCGTGACTGCATGATCTGGTAAGCAAAAGAGACAAAAAAAAAAAAAAAAAAACAAGGCAGAAGAAATCTTATTTTAGACAATACGCAGAGACAGTACATCTGTGAGCATATAAAATATAATGAACCCATAGACACACACACACACACACACAAACAAAAGTAAGATTAATACCCAGCAGTCTGTTACCCAGTAAGGACCTCTCTGCTCAACAGTATAGGGTTTAGTTCGTTTCCTTATAAGGTTTATATATATATATATGGAAGGGGAAAATTTATATATATATATATATATATATATATATATAGTATGTTAAATATACTTTTATATATTTATGATATAAATGAGCAGAATATTATCCATGTCAAAAACATCTAATCTGAGTGATGAGTTCTTAAAGGCAATCTGAGTGAAAAAGGAAAAACAGTTTTTAAAAATCTTTTACAGAGTGTGTGTGTGTGTGTGTGTGTGTGCATGGGTGCATGTGGGTGTTACTATGTGAGGAAAGGGCAACATGGGGTGACTCACTGGATTACACCAGTAATACCATCTGTCTAAGACCCACCCCCCTAAACCTACCCCCCACCTCCACACACACACACACACATAGAACGATCCTTCAACTCACACACTATACCTGGCGCAAGGTCCAAGATAAAAAAAAAAAGTACCTAATGAAATACTCCACTCCACACTTGCCAGCAGCAGTGTGTATGGATGGTGGCCCAGTCTGGTCTTTCCAGACTTTAAGAACTTTGACTTTCACTACAGCATATTTACAGTTTGTCTTCCCAACAGGCAAGTGAATCACACAAACATCTGATGTGACGTGACAGAAACAATGACACATATAGGTAAGAAGCAGATATCATGTACACTTTTCTAGAATTCATTATGCATATACATTATATATGTACAATATATCAAGCAACCATTTTCTTTATGACTGCAAAAAACAGGACACCTGACCTATAAGTAAACCATCTCAGACTCAATCCACAAAATGTATGTAAATGCATGCAAATATAATCGCCAGCATGCATGTACAGACGTGGGATTGGCAGAAGTGACGTAACATTCCTGAGGCAATACCATCGATGCAGTCATTAATGCATGGTCACAGACCACTTAAATGTATATTACTTAAGAGTATATCTTTTTTTTATTGTGATCCTTTATTGTTTTTTTGTTTATATTCTTATAGGAGAACTATACAACATTATCCACAAATTTTACAAAAATATTACATTAAATTCCATAAAATATTACAAATACCTTATTGTAAGATATTTGCCTATCTACCAAAACCCAAAATGATTTTGTATGTATTGGCACATTGAAAGACTCAACAATTCGACACTGTTATTTTAGGTTTCCTATAATGAAGAATATAATTCTTACATGGTTGAATTCAGAAACAGCAAAAAAACTATTCGGATTACCGCCACAATGCAACTGTAATTCCAGCTATTTTAAGAGCAGTGGGTCTCGTTCAGGTCCCCATGGTAACTGGTGCCTGCGCAACAAAGCCCAGGCGTTGCCGATAGAGCCAAGCAACCCCTGATGCATTTCATCCTGCCTGGGATAAAGGCTCCCGCTGAGCCTCAGGGCAAGAGCCAATTGTTTTACATCTTACACACAACACAGTCACGCACCTACGCCACACCTATGTCTGCCCTCAGCATATGAAAGCAAATAGCTGCATCATATACATGTATATGCTCATAAGACATGAAGAGTTCTTGCCTTAACCATCTCACTCTCACTCCCTCAGCCACACACACACACACACACACACACACACACACACACACACACACACACACACACACACACGCAAAGTGTTTAAATAAAAGATAATGTCTGTATTTCAACAACGCACATGTGACAATTAATATATGGCTATTAAGTTCACACCGTTCAAACTGCCTACATAATGGTATTGACCTTTGCATCAAATGCATCGTATAATAAAACTTGAATACCAATTCAAATCCATTATCGTTCCCAGGCACCGAATGATTGGAACAGTAATCTAAAGGCCTGTACTGTGTAGCTTGTGTTGTGAACTCGCTTCAAGGTGGTGGATTCCCTCCGGAGTATTCCACAAACTCCGCCCCGCCCACGGAAAGAAAAAGAATCAAAAAGAACAAATGTTTTAAAATACAAGGATTATTGGACTATAAAATGAGTCGCAGTTGTCTATCAGTCCTACTCAGACCATTTTCGCTCTCTCCCATAAAAGCAGCCTCCCCTTGTCCTTAATGGCCTGCAGTAATTACTGGGCATTATGAGAAACTGAATTGAGGGGCCCCTGTTATAAAAGGGATTAAGTTAAAATAGGGATTACATTAATCTGGTGGCTGCATTAGGACTTCCCTCCCCCAGGTCCTCCTCGAAGTTCTTTTTTGGCTACTAGTTATTTTATTAACGATCAGAGTCAGAGAATCCCGAAGCGAACAGCCTGAAAAATGGTCAGGTAAACAGCTATCAGATTCTAGTCTGCGAAAACTCCTCCATGCTGCTAATGAAGATCTCACAAATACAAGCAGCAAACACTAACGCCTGCATGCAAGTACCGCTACCGAGAAGCCAAAAGTGTGAAAAGCATTTGGATACAACATATATAGGAAGTGACTGTTGTTGTTTATACTGTACAATACAATGTAATAAGCAGCAAGCAGATGCCCACGAGTCTACCTCAAAGGCTGGGGGTGAAAAACAGCACGACGACTGTAAACCGAGATTTTAAAAGGCTCAGAGATCTTAAAACAAAATTCTCGCATATACAGTCAAACAGACATTAAAAGCGCTGCTTGATTTCTTTGGAGCCAACACAGTCAGAGGAGGGCGGATTTGCTCAATGTGGGACAGGTGGAGGTGGGAAGGGAACGGGATGGTGGGGGAGGTTGGTGTTCCGCCCCCTTCTGCCTTCAGGCTCCCTGCCTTACCTGGAGAGGCGGCGGGGCGCACCTGTGCCCTGTCCCCGAGCTCATCCTCTGTCCAGACTCGGCCACCTCAAGGCACGGCCTCTACCCGGACATCAGGCGTACATTCGCACAGAAGGTAAGAGGGAGGGAGGCAGACAGATCAGCTCTCCGAGATGGATTGTACAGGCCAGCCACCAGCGAGTGAATTATAGCGCCGACCCGTCTGGAGTATCAGAGCTCGGGGAATATCACTCTCATGCGCTTGCGTGCGCATGCACACAGCTATACACATGAGCGCTGGGAGAAAAAGCCTTAGAGGATTAAGTGGGCAGAAATAGTGAAGGCTCCTCAGCTGATCCAGAATCAGCGCTGGCCGATGCTCACAATCCACGGTATGTGCACTCACTCTCTCTCCACATGCACAGTGCTCAAAGGAAATCCCAGAAATCCCCAGGGCACAATTTCAGAGCAGATACAGTGTGCAGGTGTTTGTGCATGTACATCTATGTGTGCATGTGCACACGTGCAGTGGTTAAATCTCCACTTATACGTCCTTGCAATGAGTTGTTAGTTGTCAACTACTCTTACAGTACTGTTACAGTACCATTAGAGTCTTCTACTATCATAACAGCATCAAAGATGGGAGCTTCTTGGGACGTAAAACTGATTAAATTAACCCGTTAATCAAAAATGACAAATCCATGTATATGATATCATATGTGGGTCTAAATAAAAGCCAGGAATCCTGTTCAGGAATGTTACATCATACGTTCCTGCCCCATTATCAGAAAGAGCAGGCTGTAGATATAACCTCTATGTAACCTGTATATACATTATACACTGTTCAAAGAAAGAAAGAACACAAGCTTTCTGTTGTGTGGTAACCCTCCCACATCTGGCACACACAATAAACAGTATGTGTGTAGGAGGATTTGTGTGTGCATTTGACTGAAGGCTTTACACAAAACAAGTGTGTATTGTTTCAGTCACTACAAAGGCCAGACATCTATTTAATACGCCTGAACTCTGTCTACCTACGCATACAGAAGCGATTGTGAACCGGAGGCCCTAATCTAAAATAAACAGATCTCGCGCTAAATCCATTTGGACCACTCGTGTTACAACGGGTCACTACACCGCAGTCATGCGATGCCATAAGTTGTCGATTTGAGCGCATCGTAGGGCATACCAATGAAGACGTTAGATCGAAATTGCATATTCTATCAGTCACTTTGCAAACAGGGCACCAAATCAATAATGGCCTCTTAGGGACAAAGAATGCTTTCCAGCACAGCAGAGAAACTGGGATCAAGGCTGTTTCTCCTCATACTGATAGAGCATAATACTGCAGTAGGCATTTCTTGTGTCTGTCTATTTGTTTGTTTGCGTTAGGAGCCAAGGCTCAACTTGTTCTGGCAGAATGCATCTTTAAGGTAACAAGATCGCTGTTCGTTATAGGATCTCTTTAACGTACATTTCATTCGTTTCTTTTGCTGAGTAAATACAGCGGTACTTGTACCCTTCTTCGCAAACAGGGTCATACATCATCTCCATTTCCAGTGACATGATGGCCAGAGCAATCGGACACGTGCAAAAAATGTCTGATCGATAAAAACCGTTATAAAGTGTCCATCAGGAGCACATTAACCCGAAGCGTAGTATTGGCGACTCGTCCAACCGGGCGCGTCCGATTGGAGCGCTTAAACGGTCGCGGCAAGCGAAGTTCACGTCTGACCTTTTCAAGCTGCGAGGGAGGTTTTTTAACCTCGCGTTTTTTTAAGCATTTGCGTGGTTGCCAAAATTACACATTAACGCAAGTGTTATTTTGTGATAAGCGTTCACTTTGTATGACTCAACGGTCCGCCCCAGCCAACATCTGCTTAAAAATGAAAATGCTCACCGTGCCCTTTTCGGTGTTACAAAAAGAGAACTAAAACAGAACGAAATAAAAAATGTGTTTGGGGTCCCGTTGAATTTTAGTATAATGAAAAGGTCCAGCCTGATAACATCAGAGAAGATTCACAGCGTGAACGCTGAGCATTTAAAATAGACGCTGATATTTTAAAAGAGATAATAGAAGGTTAAACACATTTCTTCTTTCAGCTGTAGCCACAGGAACACGTTTACTCTGTGGCTACAGAACAAGACTGCGAATGACCAGTGACCATCCCTTCCCACCGCCGCTCTTCACTTTCGATCCACTTGTATCATCATCAAAGCTGTCACGGGGACGCGTGAGTTGACAGGCCTTCATATGGAAGCTTGTGAAGGCTTCTGAAGACCCTCCACGCTCTGAAGGCGGACGGCGCTCCTTGAATTAACATGAACTTTCATCCCTCCGAATTAGCATTAGCCAGCTTTTCATAAATATTTACACATCTGTGGAACAGCAGTCGCCGTGGTGACATTTGCTCAAGTGGCTCAACTCCGTCTCCCAGCGCCATCGTCAGACGCGAGTAGTAACATCTCCCCGACTTAGATGAATAATGTATTAATTCACCGTAGGGGCTGGGGGGGGGTGCTATTATTCAGGATGGCCTGGGGGAAGTGTATGGCAGGGCTCATTAAACCCAGATTTGATTTCCATATTTTCAATTTTGGTGCGAGATATTGGTTTGACATCCTCCTCTTCTACCTCTACTTGATGTAAGGCATAAAAATAAATAAATAAACAAATCAGAGGGACCATGCCAGCGAGTAAAGAGACACAACAAAAAAGTCCACAAGGCCGCAGCACACTGGCCAGCTACACACGTACACACACACAAAAAAAATGGGGTTGATTTTTTTTTTTTTTTTTTTTGATGGCGAGGGTCAGAGGTCGAGTGGCTGTCGAGCGCAGCTGGCCAAGGCCTGCTTGGAAAAAATGAAATGAGGAAGATCGTTTGCCAGTCACTGTTCTCCTGTTCACACTTAGCATCTTTGACAGTTTGACACAGCAGAGCATAGAAACGTCAAAATGGGAGAAGCCTTTGCGTTGTATTAGGTTAAAGGAATATGGCAAAGTTGAAGCCGAGTGGACAGGGACTATGGAGCCATTGTATGCGCTGAGGGAAAGAGCCAAGAAGCGAATGATATTGAGAAGAATAAAAGAGGGCGAGTGATATGCTCCTAAGCATTGAGCGAACACACTGCCCAGAGCCCAACAAAGAACCTTCTGTCATTTCCAGGAAGAGGGTCCTCACAGTTCAGGCTTTATACACTCAGACATACATACAGCCAACCAGATTTCTTGTTCCTCTGACCAAAGCACTTTCTCACACCCTCTCTCTCTCTCTCTCACACACACACACACACACACACACAAACGATTAATTATATATATGCATACACATTATGTATATATTGCATGTGCCATACCCACATTGTCTACACAATTTCTATTGCAATTCTTTGTTAATTTATATATTTTAGACACATGCTAGATAAGAAACCAAGGTACTGCAAAACTGCAAAGTCATTAATCACAATAAGCCCACAATAGGCCACTCTGACAAGCCCATTGTCTGCAGTGTTCAGCATGTTTTGTTCCACATGATCCAAAATAAAGCATCTTTGTGTATAACACCATGTCCATCAGCGTGACATTATGGATTACGAGACCGAGCATGGAATTAAGGGGGAAAACGAGAAACAGCGCATGGGAACAAGCGATAGTCGTTGGATCAAGGCGCCGTTCCTCTCGAAAGTGTGGCCACCCCAACTCACTGAGCCGTGCAGAGAGAGGTGTCTCTCATTGTGGAGATCTAGAGCAGCTACGTTTTGTCATCATTTGGGCATTGGCGAGGGAGTAAATCCGGGGCGAAAGGAGCAGGGCGAGAGCTGCCTCAATCGGATTAGTGGGGCAAAAGGTCTGCCACCACTGGAACAGGGAGGGGCGAGGGATCGCATCGGTAACCGGATTAGCCTCGCCCGCTGATGGAGCTTCCTTACGGAAGCGGTGGTGGCTCCAGAAACTTCTTCCTTGTTGGCGCTTCAAAACAGGAATGACAATTAAGGCAATATGGAGGGATGTTGAGTTTAATGGACATATAAGACAAAAAAAATTGGGAGTACGGGTTAGAAGAAAGTAGAGAGGAAATGGAGATATTGTGGAAAAGGAGGGGCTGATAGGATGAGAGAGAGAGAGAGCAAAAGGGTAAACTGGAAGGATGATGCATGGAAGAGGCAAAGTAATTAAAGCTTAGAGGAGGAAAGAGAAAGAAAAGATCTACGGAGAACTTTCCGGATATGAGCTCTATAATTACACACTTGGACAAGAGCGCTCATTTCCCAGTCTGCCCTATGAGCCAGACACACAAGTAGATATCCACTATTGCAAAACGAGAAAGACGTCTGTTATAAGAACACTACCACAATAAAGTGTGCGTGGGTGTGTGTGTGTGTGTGTGTGTTTGGCATGGGTTTGTGGGTTGGGAATTTATTCTTGTTCATTCTGACATCCACAACACAGCCATAAGTATGAAATATTGTGATTGATGTCTTAAGGAATGCCTACAAATTGGGACTGTCACCAGCAATTCCATCAAAGATAAATAAAACAAAAAGCTTGGGTGTTTTTTCACTCTTGGTTTACTATTGGTGCAATTTAAACAAACTCTGAAATGCTTTGTTAACTTTCAGGTAAACTTTCAGGTTAAAAGTTGCTTTTAGTGACTGGACTGACATTCAGAAAATATGTACAACTGTATGGAATGAATCTATACTGCAAAGGACTGTCTTATAGTAGATATCCCATAGTGGCCTATCACAAATTCCTTTGACACTTTAAGCATTATTAATTTATGAAAAAATGGCCTTGGGTACTTCACAGATGAAGATCAGAAAGGAGATGTTAATGAACCTCCTAATGACTCTTTAGGTGTTTATTTCATTTCTCCACATGGCTCATTTAAAAAGCCATAAAAGCACACACACACTGGCAAAGTCTAGAAGCAAATAAGATGCATAAACAAAATACAGTGGGATTTGACATATCCGAGAGCTTCCCGGATCTGAATATTGAATATCCCGGATCTCCCGCTTCCCCTCGGAGAGTTCAAAGGCACAGGTGGAGCACTGCCTTGGGGCAGTAGCTGTGTTTAAGCATAGAGCCCCTTCCTGTAGGACCCACAGACTAATAAAGATCCAGCCTCCAGGGCAAATAGGCAGTGCAGATCGCATCCCGATCGACACACATTAACCAAGAAAAAAGAAAGAGAGTGAGTGGGTGTGGAGGCTTCAAGAAGGAGCTTCAGAGTGTGCTAAGTTACAATAAATGGCCGATCCAGATTTGCTGTTACTTCTCATTTATCTTTACTTTGTTCAAGAACACTACATAGAAGAGAACAAAAGACAGTCGGTGTGAAAGCAGGAGAAGATGTCAGGTTCATGGTGTCTACAAAATCAGAACATCATCTGTTTCTATGGATCAAGTGCTTGCTTTAGCACTAATGGAGACACCATCAAAAAGAGCTATCAAACGTGAACATCAATGCCACTTATCCAGGAACCCATGCAGGAACCATCTGAGACTCCATCTGAGTACAAAGAAACACACACGCGCACACACACATACTCAAAATCACCTCTTTGCTCTAATTTTCCTTTGACCAAAATTCAGACGATATATAATATTGTCATGATAGTCCAGTTAGTCAAGCTCGTCTCGGAACCCGGCACCCTGATGACCTCCAGTCTTTGGACAGGCACTATCTAATTACTGTTACTAATGCTAAATGATACAAATGTTTACTCAGGGGTACAATGTTGTGAGGAAGTGAGTCAAGGTGATACTGAATTTAATATAAGGTGGTTTAAGATTCTGTGGGAAGAGGAGGGAATGCTAAAGTCAGGGTGACTTCATTAATGCTGCCTCAGGCCTCAGTACAGGCTCAGATATTTTCCACTGTAAAGTTTCAATAAAGACATATTCTTCTAAACCAACTAACTTGGTTTCTGTACTATACAGAGGATATAAGTATACTGCCCCCTAAAGGCATAATTTAAATTTAACAATTCAGTTGGATGACAGGATTATGTCATAATAATTATTTTTGGCCCATTTCAGTCCTTAATGTTTCAACAATAGATTAATTTACGTCCACAGCTATTAACTGTGTAGGTTTCTTAACGGACGAACAGCTATCAAATCCAGTATTAAAAGGAATCTGGCAAAACTATTTTTTTGTATGCACTAAAACTGGTTCAATTTAGAAGTTTTTCACAAACCTATACATTCATAAATCTTTTGATTATGACAAAAACAAGGATTGTGAATGACCTCTACACAAACCAAATTCAGGAGCAATGGAGTGTTCAAATCTGTTTCGCATCACTGAAAACACATGTAAGTATTACTGGGTTAGTATTATCATCTCCTTCAACCACATGAATGAAATGACACACTGACTAAATTAGGAGTGGTATGTTCTAGACAGTGGAACGTGTGCTGTAACTACCCAAGAAGACTCCCTGGAATGATTCACCAATACCAAGCTCTTTCCACAACGCCGTAACGAGAGGGTACACATGGAAAAGGATAACCAGGGAATAACAAGTGCATACACAGAAATTTATATTAAACTCTGTAAATAATTAGTCTGTACTAAAATGTAAATGCTTGCTTTTTTTCAATGCTACCTTTTGTGATTTATCAAAAGTAAATTATGACATAAAGATCATGATAAGAGAATGAGATGCAAACCAGGATCCTGCAGGGTTTTGTCTACAGAGTCCAGCATGTATTTCGTAAGTTCTGCCTTCATATTTCTCAGCAGATGACTACATGCTGTGAACAAGGCTGCAGAATGTAGTGTCCCCATTTGGAGAGAGTGTAAGTTAGCCTGATGAATGCCTTCACATCCAGACGCACACACAGACAAACATGCACGCGCGCACACACACACATGCACACATACACAGAGAGAGAGAGACAGATAGTGATAGAGAGTTAGAGGGAGAGTGAGAAACGTATCCTCAGTACCAGACTGGCACATAATTTCACCTGTCATTTTAATGGCTAAATCTGGCCTTTGTGTTGGGATTTATTAAATACAACCATGCAGAAAGTTCCGGAAATCAGCAGCCGCTAGATGGAAATTGAATAGGCGAATCTCAGAGACAACAACAGATCCATTTACATTTGACAGCTAATAAATTTCCAAAAAGGTGTTAGGGTTTAGGGTTAGTGTTCCTATGTGTGTGTATTACCATATGTGATGCATATTTCCTTTTGTGTGTGTGTATGGGGTGGGTGGGGGTGGGGGAGTGAATGTAAACGAACGGCATTTTGACTGATTAATAACAAACAGGAAATTAAGAATAAGGTTTTGCACACCCACTGCACACATGCCCAGCTCCCAACACGCACCAAAGGAATCTCAGTCACAATCTCATGTTACAGCATAACTGATGTTGGGGTGACATCACATTAACCTAAAACCTATTGAATTTTGACATCATTCAGTTTTCTCTACTACTGCTACTACTACTCTCTCCACTTTATTCACAATTTATTTGTAAGCCCAACATTTTTGGATGATAAAATCTAAAATGGAAAGTGAAATAGTCCTAGTCCTAAATATAGCACTCTCTTCTCAGACACGACGAGCCTCTCTGCTATAGCTGGAGCGTTTCCAGAACTCAGGGAGTGGCCGGGAGCCACAGGTGCCATGGAAACGCCATGGTGACGACAGAATGAGTTTCGGACCTAAAAAACCAAGGAAACGAGTGGAGTGGGGCAAGGCTCGAAAGATACCCATGATCCACTTAAGCGGGGCACAGAGAAACGAGGGATCGGTAGCCGCCCAGCACCCATGAAGCAATGCACGTAACACAGCATCGTATTAATCCACTTCCACCCCCTGTGCAATTCAGAAACCGAAGTCCTAGATTGGCCTCAAGAGTGCTATCAGAGCTCAGTGCATAAAGAGCTGACCGTGAATGCAGCGGCAAAGCCGAATACAACCCAGGTCTGAATGACATCAATTCATTTGTCCTTTCAGTAGCTCTTCATATTTTCACCTGGAGACTAAGGGTGGCAATTGATTAGCAATACCTTAATGTTTCCCACAAGCGCAACAACCCCCTCCCTAAGACAACCTTAATGGACAAAGACCACTATCAATAATTCATACTGTTCCATCACTGGCAAGTTAGGGGAAAGTGGACTAGCTTTTAATGATTTCAAGCTATGTGCTTCTCCATCTTCAGGTTTCACTGTTAAATCTAATTTTACAGTAACAACAAACGCAAAGTCCACGCATTTCTTTGGAGGGAAAAGTTACAGGACAAATATGTCAAAGGCAAAATCGGGTCTCACTCTGATTATTTTGCAGTGACCAAAAACAAAGCAATTAATGTGTGCGCATCATTTATAATTCATGGCAATTGGGGCTTATTGATTATCTGCTATGACTGCTATTCAAAAGTGCATAACATATCAGCATTCCGTCATAATTTAATCATGTATGTTCCAGGGTCATCCTTTGTTGTTCTAATTAATATATAGTTCTCTGTATACAGTATTATATATTATTGATTTAATTATATTATTGATTTAATTAATTCTCTGTATACAGTATTATATATTATTGATATATTATATTCGTGTTTCAACATGGTTTTTAATGTTGCAGATGATGTATTAGAAGGTTATGTAATCCATATAGCTACATGTGACCATGTCCATGGACAAATACAAACAGAAACCACTGAATAAAACAAGAAACAGCTACTGCATTCACGAGGCACAACAGAAGCATTCGCATGATGTCTGAATTTAAGAAAGATGTGAATAATTAAGCCCTAAAAACCACTGCCAGTCTGCCTAGTCTCAGATGGTCAGACCACAGGTTCCTCATCACTGGGTGCTTCATGAGGCAATGCTTGATTCATGGTGTTACGTTATTTGACTTCCCTGTTTTCAGATACGCAAACAAGGACCCGTCTGTCCCAACCGGTCATTGCCGATTTTCCCATGCGATAATCTGTTCCCTCACATCTCTCTCCCCATCTCTGCCCCTTTGGACAAAGGCACCGTTCTTCACAGATATGAGCCAGGGATGAAAGAGGGCGGGGCCCCCATCTCTCTCTCTCTCTCTCTCGTTTCCACTTGCACTCTCTCTGTCTGTCTCTCTCTCTCACTCCTCCAGTTTCACATTTGGCCTGGATTGCATATTACAAAAAAGTCCCCCAGAGCCAGTCTTATCAAAGATGATCAATATGTCTCCATCACACTTTCTCTCCAAACTGCCCCCACCTTTATTGTCTGATCCTGTCTTCTGCTGCCTCCACTCTGTGAGGGGTCATGTCCTCAGAGACATGCTGAGTTAAGCACCTTGTCCTCAAAGACCATGACTGTTGTCTAGGTTACAGGCACCGCCCTGTCTAACTGAGAGACAGCACAGTGGTATTTAGCTTGGACATCTTCATGTTCACCTTTGTATCTACAGGAAACGCATTAAGATACCGGAAATGTTTGAAAATTCAGATTCTTTGGAAAGTAACTGCAATTTGATCTTTGATCTCTTTTTTTACCCCCTAACTGTGCGTTGTCTCCATGGCAACAACCGCACTTCATCGGCATTTCCCATCTGCGTTGTCGTTTGCCTTCCAGGAGACGCCCCAGGCTTCAGGAAGAAGACGGCGTGACAGGGTCAGCCAAGCACCACTGACAAACAGGGATGATATTTTTCACATGGTACACCAAAACACACACAACCAGGCCCCACACTACCCAAGCTACTCCTCCCCCATCAATCTCTACGGTAGCCATTCTGTTACCATTTGGTTACCATCCAGCTCCATCCATTTTGTGTTTCCTTGAAGCCTCCTTTTCACAACCTGCATCATTTCTCAACCACTGAGACTTCCTTTAATCCTTACAGCTTCGGCTTAGCTGTGGAATGAAAGCTCTCGCGCTAGGGTAGGGGAAACCGCCTTTGGGCGGACACACACAAACCACGTTCATCTTAGCAGACACTGGGAGTCAAGCGGTGAGCCCTGACTAAAACCCAGGATAAAAGATGAGGCTTTACGCCTGGAGGAGGCATAGGATACACCAACACTGCCACAGTATGCAGAGATCATGTCCATGGTGGTAAAAAAAAAAAAAAAAAAAGTCTACTCCACCGCTGCCTTTCAGTTTGCTGAGCCAAAAATACATCACCTATAGTTTCAAACAATGGCTAATATGGTTAATACCATCGAGACACATAACCAATTAGAAATTAGTCACCCCATGGCCCTGCCCATACTCAACAAACATCCTTTGTTAGTTCTCCTGTTGTCCCTTCAGTGAGTGTGTTCATGCAGATAAACTTGCACAACCACATTTAGACTCTAGCTAGCTACATACGCTTTTTTTCGGAAGAGCTAAATCACTTCCAAAGCCATGTTTCAAACAGAGTTCAACAAATGTCAGCAACCACACATGCTGTTTTATATGCAACTTTGCTCTGTCTTGCTAGCTAGCTGACATTTTGGCGATAGCTTAGCTAAAGTGATCTCATTTCCTTCTCCTAACATGAGGAGCACAAAGTGCCTTCACTCTGGACTGATGGTCCTTTATTTGTATTTCCCAGTTAGAAGGTACATTATTAAAATTGATGTGTGATTACTTCACTCTCAAAGATGGAGAAAGAGACAGAAGAAGGAAAAGAAGACTGCTTAGAAAAGAACCTAAATGAAAAAATTAATTTTTTGTGTTATTTAAAGGCTGTGTGCATATACTGGACAAGCACAGGCTATAAAACTGGACAGTATCGCATTTAGTGTCACTTACGAAATTCAACTTTTATACTATGGCTAGGGGTGGGAAAACAGTCATGATAGCTTCACAGCCTATGTAACTGTATCTATATATCTGTTAATATATTGTAGAATACTAAAGCAGCAGTATATTACAGAGCTGCAACAGCAGCACAACCCAGAACCACAAAAAACAGTCCAGAACCACAGCAGTACAATCCTCAATCACCGCAGCTCAGTGAAGAGTCACAGCAGCACAATCCAGAACCAAAGAAGCACAGTCCAGAGCCAGAGCACCTGCAGCACAGCCCAGTGTAGCAGCACATTCCAGAGACACAGTAGCACAGACAAGAACCGCAGCAGCACAGACCAGAGCCACAGTAGCTCTGGCACAGTCCAGAACCACAGCAGCAGCACAGCCCAGAAATACAGCAATACAGCTTCTTGATTCACATTAGTGTTGGTACAGAGTACTGCACTCTGGTCACACAAGTGCAGATATACAATTTATTTCAAAAGTGAGAGATGCGTTAACATCAAGCATACAGGCTATAAGCCCAAAGAGCACTGCTTTGAGCAAGAAATATTGCCTGGTTGTGTATATGAGATGCTAAGTTAATAATGCTGAGCCAACGACATTTTTAGACTTGGTGGAACTTAGATATACTAATGCAGAAGGCATTACTGTCATGTCCTTGACGATTCCTTCATAAATGCTTTGGGGAGAAAGACTGGAGAAGTTACCAGGTTGAAAAGCAAGTTACGAAACATGATTGGTTGGCACTGTTTAAAACACAGACTGGAGCTGTCTGTTGGGGAAGCTGTTAAGTACCACATTGAAATTAATCAAAATTAATCAAGTTTTATGGACAAGTTATATTGCCTGTACCACCAGTCCCCCAACCATCTGAGAGAAGTGTGCTCTGCAGAGGCATTGTGATTAAAAAGACTAGTTGGGTCCTAGCTATGGAATGAATGTGGCCTCATAATGTAGAGCAGTGAACACTGTTTTTATTCTACTTTATGCAGGGCTAGTGAAGATACAGAACACAGTTCAAATGACAGATGCAAGTTGCTACAAAGCTGTCCTTGGGTGACGTCATGAAAAACATGGGTCTTATGCTTGATGCGCCGGAGGAGCTCAAAGATTTGTCTGAAGGTTTGCAGTCAAGGGACATAATTAACTAATGCTGTGAATGTGGTTAAGAGGCAATATGATGTATTATTTTGTCTAGATCACACAATCCTGGACCACACTACAGTTAGGCTGCTGAAGCAGTTCAACATGGAATCTTCAGTGGGATAACAGTGCAAAATGACTCAAGGCAGAAATGAACCAATCACCAGAAGTGTTATGAAGCACTCACTGACTCATGAAGCATTTGCTGACAGCATGCACACATGAATGATGTTGGAGAATGACACGTCATTTTCTGACCAAATGAACGTCCTCTTGCCAGAAGCATGGCTATCACTTTTACCAATGTTGTATACGGAGAATGACATAAGACAGCTCTGTGACCTTTTTGACATTACCTTTTCTGGTGTCAGAGATGCAGAGACCTCAAAGAGCATCTCAAAATTCCTGGTTCCGAAGGGTTACTGAAACCAAGCAGTAAAATCTCTTGCTGACTGTGAGCAAGGAGTTATCTTTCTCCATTGAATTTCTCCAGTGGATATTAGGGTTCCATCACCCGCCAAAACTCACTTCAACCCACAATTAAGTGAATGTTCTTAATTACTACTATATCATATTTCAGGAAGATGCATTAGCACGGAAAAACTGACTACAAATGTACAGCTATGAAAAATAATGTGCCAATACTACTATTACTGCACAGCACTGACTTAGAGTAATCGTTTGTATCCAACTAATAAAACTTCAGGATTTAATTCAACACTATTACCATTGTCATCAGCATTATTATTATTGTTGTTATTTTCACATTCCAAGACCATGTAATGCATTGTTCTGTACATAATCTCCAGTTATAATGGCACAAATGAAATCAGACTTGAAATCGAGTACTTCCACATTGTCTTTCTATGCCTCTTCTCCAGTCACCACTGTTACCACACACTATTGCTGCCATTTGCCAATCCTTTATCTCTCTGCAGCCCAAACTACACCTTTCCCACTCAAAGTCAGAAGGAATGGTTTGGTATTTTTGAACCAAATCTGTTACATCGTCGATACGGCTTTACACTCTCTTCAGAAGTTATTGTTAAAATGTTCTTTTTCAAAATGGTACATTTCCTGGACGCTGGATCTTATTGAAAGAACGAAAGAATGGGAGGTTTGTATGAATACACCGCCGCTGCTAAAAATCTTAGTGGAAGCAGAAACACAGCATTATTGGCATCAAGTAAGTCCCAAATCATAAACTTGATCTAGCTAAAATGACAAGGCAGGCCTCCATTTCATGTCCTGAATTTTACTGCCTGCTCTAAATGTCAACCCTCCACTCATGCCCTTTTAGGAAAATGAAAAATGTTCTAGTTAGATATCAGCTTTTTTTTTTTGTTTGCTATATGTCCTCTGCCATATGACACCATCCCAATCGCTCTCTACCACAATGTTAAAGGCAGAAGTGAAGATGTTCTGGAATTCTACTGTGCTCATCGGAACAGCAGCGTCTTCATCACCCTTAACAACAGGTGCTGCCGTTGAGTGCTGTATGCTGAAGTGCTAATTGTAAGAGATGACAGGTGTTAAGCTGTTCTCGCCGATCTATACTGTGTGTTTCCTATTTGCTGCGCATGTCTCCACTGAACACTAGCATTGAGCTTTTTGAAAGTGTTCCACTTCTTGACTTCATCCAGTTGTTGCTTAAAGCGTCAGCAGTTTGGAAGCAGTTCAAATTAATCTTTCATAATTCAAGTATCGTTACAAACGCCTTCCAATGACAATTTTTTAAATTAAAATTTATAAACGTTATCTGCAAAATTCCTTAACCTATTCTTGTAAGTCATGGCGTGTTAATCAAATAGTCGCGATACAATTTTTTTTATCTGAACAGCCCGGGCCTGTGCCAAATTGAGTGCATTTTTGTCCCTTTATAGAGCTGCGGAAATGTGTGAAAAGCCTTGCTTCACCACAGAGTGAGCGCTAACGCACAGCATCTCCTCCCTCATTAGCGCTGACCACAGAGAAATCCAGCCACGTGCCGCTATGTTCTGCACTCATTAAACCCCCAGTGATTCTGCCCCCGAGCTGTGAGGGAGTTTCAGGGAGGGTGTGGGTGGTTTGGCGGGGTGTTGGCAGTGGGTGAAGGGCATATCAATAATTCAAACGTCGATCTTTATCTCCCGTTGCTTGGCCGAGTTTAACAGTAGAAGCGGTTCTAGACTAGGCTGCGCAAATTTAGCTCGAAGGCATTGTTTCTGCACAGCGAGGGCGAAGTGTGACACAACAGCAAATCGTTACTTATTCTTGCTGGCAATTCTTAGAAACATGTTTTAGACCACAGGCGACAGCAGGCATGTTATTTTGTGCGAAGCTTTCATTCCAATGGTAAAATGATTCACAGAAAACAGCTTCTCTATGAACCCATTGTAAATGATGTTCATATTGTACTGAATAGTTGTTCAGGCAGCCACACTCAATGGAATTTGCCAACAATTCATTGACTCCCTTCAAATAGTCATTTTCGCTTTTGTTGTTATTTAAGAGGCGTTTCCATAAAGCTTCCATTCACAGTCAAGTTCAAGGAATGAGTCATTGGGTCTGAGACGAAGCCAGAAAACCTGTAGATATTATTATTCATTTTATTATTATTATTATTATTATTATTATTATTATTATTATTATTATTATTATTATTATGTTACTTTTATCATACCCAAAGATACTTTACAGTCATCTCATGGTTCATGATTTATCCTGGACACAATATTATAGATCATCTTACTGGAGACATGAACCAAGGTTTAACAATGGAACATATCCTAATTATGCCGAAATATTTTGGCTAAGCCTCGGCCAGCTAATCCACTATGAGTGAAAACCCACGCAGGTGCAGGAGACACAACAATAACATTCCCCCGGACACGCCCACCGCAGCGGAACGTCCTCGCGCCGCCACACGTACGATGGCATAATCACATAAATGACTTTCCCTTTTTCCGTATTGACACCAGTTCGAGTGTTGCGCGTTCGTGGGTTGGGGGGGGAAGTTTGGGTGCAATATATGCACACAAAGAATCGGGCCCAGCCCATGTTTAGCGCTGACCACCTCCCGGTGGAACAAAGGTGCACTGCAGAAGCTTACTCTACAGATAGAGGCTGCCAGCAGAATGGGGGCTCTGGAGGAGGGGGAGGAGTAGCAAACCAATCTGCCAAAGCCTCAAACCACTGGGATCAGCATATAGATCCACTCAGCTCAACAGCAAAAAAAAATAAAAATCCATGTTATATACATGAATCTAAACAATTGAGAATGAGAGAATGAGTGGGAGAGAGAGATGGGGGTCTCATAAGGCCATGTAGTAATAAACATAGAACAACAAGATCAGCAGTTTTTATGGACACACACATACATACACAAACACCCACACCCATCTACCAACACCACACCCACCCATCCAACCACACACACACACACACACACACATACACACAACAATCATCAGCACAAATTCTTGATTCTTAAATCAAAGTCCTCATTAGGGCAAACCCATTAGAAACAACAGCATCTGTGTACCAGGCCCTAAAGAAACAGTACTCTCTCTCTCTCTCTCTCTCTCTCTCTCTCTCTCTCTCTCTCTCTCTCTCAAACACACACACACAAACACACACACACAAAACACCACCACCCCACCAGCCAGCCTCATGGGAGCGCATCAGGCAGTGCTGCCCAGAAATGAGGCTCTCAACACAGGCAAAAGAAAACTCAGCTTCCCAGAGCCCACTCTGAGCTCTCTAGCCTAAATCTGCTACAAAAACAACTGCCAGTCATTCAAACCAGTCTGAGTATTTAAGCAAGCTCCAGCAACTTGTGATAAAGCATTACGATTAATTTTCCCTCTCTTAAAACTGCTTCATTAAAAGGAAACATCACTCAATACTCAAGAGTGCATCTCTGCATATCTCAAATACCCAAGTGGATCCAGATTTGTTGACAGCATCTCCAGAATGCTCCAGAAAGCTCCAGAAAGCATGCTACCAAGGCAAGGCGCCTGGGTTTTTACCTTCTTGGGTCTTTTCCTTCTTCCGCCCAGCCCATTGAGTTTGTCTGTAGTCTCCATCCTAAGATGGGACTGGGTGTCTTCGTTCATCCTCTCCTCCGTAAAAGCCGCTCCGTCTCTCTCACGCTTGGTTTCTGGGTTTGTGTTCACTCAGGAGTTCATCAGCTCGGGCGTCTGGTGGAGGCCCTCGCACCCTCTCTAGTCTTCCAGGCTGCACTGAGGCAGACGGTGAGTGGCGCGCAAAGCACCGGAGAAGGGGGAGTGGTTGAGGGAAGGAGAGAGAGAGAGAGAAGGCAACAGACAGTGAGAGAAAGTGAGAGAGAAAGTGAGAAAGAGAGAGAGTGAGAGATAGAGTAAACGAGAGAGATTGAAACAAAATGAGAGAGAGAGAGAGAGAGAGAGAGAGAGAGAGAGAGAGAGAGAGAGAGAGAGAGAGACAAAGAGAAAGCAGGAGAGAGAGAAATGAGCGGAGAGAGGGCG
>JAOYMR010000016.1:1677506-1708384 GCA_025802075.1 Tenebrosternarchus preto | reverse complement strand
AGTTAAACTCGGACAACTGTTTTCGACGATGAAATGATCCGACTAAATAACCTCCGCGTCGCCGTTAAGCGAAACTAACCAACCCTGGAGAAGCCGAGATCTTAATGACGGTGTTTAACAAACGTAGGGGTTTGATCTTCACTTTGTTGTGGAATTTTCCTGCTGGCCGACGGTGAGACTGTGTATCACTGCCTCCTGGTGAACTGAAGGTTTAAGCTCTAGCATGGACAGAAGCATGCAAACATGAATCGTGCAGACCATGCAGGTTTCTGATTGTTGAAGTGCATAAAATTTAACCAAAGAGTTGCCTCACTTAAATGCAGAAAATGGATAGTGCCTTAGGTGCCAAAATTCATATTGGTGTGGACTTGAATAATTATATTTAATTGTATTTACTTTAAACATTTATTGTTGCATTGGTTAAATTGGTAAATACTAATATTTCTAGTTGATGGTTTTCATTTAGGCTGCATTTGATGTTAGTTCTGTACACTGTGGAATTCAAGGCATTGATTCATCTCATATGAGCTAAACTCACATGACTTACCATCAAATTCTCCAGGTTCCTTAACGTTCCTTGTTAAACCAGGCAATGCCTGAGCCAACATGAAGCACTTTGTTCGCCCTCTGATTTAAAAATATATATTTTTTACACATTGAGATTTCATAAAGAAATTTGCAACTTGTGTGACTGATGAACTATGTCATTATGAGAGGTGTAGGCCTTACATGAGAAGGTGGAATGTTACAGACAAAGAGTAGCTGTTGTCTAGGCAACTGGTCTGTCTCTGTGCCAAAACGACTTAAACCCCTTGGCTGCCCCTCCCTGCTACACACACACACACACACACACACACAGAGAGAGAGAGACTGGTGGCTTTGTGGCTGTGTCTGATCAGTCAAGGCTGACACTCTAGCAGCTGAAGAGCGGCTGCCGGTAGCTGCACCTTGAATTCAAATCTAGTCAGATTTGTCTATAGGAAAAGACCTGAAAATGATACAGCAGATCATCACATTACATAAACATGCAGCGCAGACTGTAGCAAGGAATGATAAAAACACAATGTAACTTCTGCTCTGGAAAACTGTTTCCCTTTCATCCCTTCGCACACGCTGACTGGTCCTGATTCAACTACTTAAAGGCTCAGCGCATCAGCGTTCTTCAGCACATCCCCATCATATCTCCTGTAAGACCTCCGGTCCCATCAAAGAAACCTCCCAGATCACAGATTTACATGGTGGATTTATGTGACTGTTATCTGCCTGAAGCAAGAAGTATGAAAAGTTCTGAAAGTTCCGAAATACTGAACTTGTAGCTTTACTAATGACTTCATAAAAAAAATTGTCCTGGATCAGTGACTTCAGGTGGAAATACTCTTGACCCAATAGACATGACTGGGGAACATCATTGTTTCCTTGACTTTCCGCTCTATTAAAAGCATCAGTGACTCCTTTGTACTAGTCATGTATCGCATATGCACACAACATGAAATTCGATTTGAAAAAAACAGCCAATGAGAATCCAAAACAAGAGACTATAACTCTCTTAATTCGAATAAATTGAATAAAATCATGAAACAGTGATTTGTAAACAGCCTTCAACTGTGTCAAGCGGAAAATAAAATGATTAAATGTTTAAAGTTGCTTGGTAATAAAACTAGACAGTGGCACGTTGACTGTGTATAAAGGCTATAGAGCGACAAATCTAGCAACACTGGTTGTTTGTGAACCATTTCAACAAGAGCCGAAAATACATCAGCATTCTGTATGTGTGTGTGTGTGTGTGTGTGTGTGTGTGTGTGCATTTTCTCAGTCAGCTCTAGAGAGCTAACTCTTTGGTCTGGGGGTCAGAGGGCACATTTGGCCAGGGGTTTGAGGATAGGAGTGGTTGGTGCCTTCTGCCTTCTCTACAAATGACGAGTTTAAACTTGTTAAACGAAGAGTTCGTTTCGGCAGCCTGCCGGTTCCAGAGAGAGCGAGAGTGAGGGGCCGGCAGCTGGCAGAGTGTGGCCCTCGTGACCCACTGGAACCTCGTGCGCCCAAGCCCTACACAAGCGGGTAAAGGGACTGAACCTAAAGCCAAAGTGTGAATATTTCATGCAGTTTCAGTCTGTCGATTTTAAAAACACTTCTTTACTTACCTGCTAATACAGCAAAGACAGATTTCTGTATTCCTGGAGATACATTTCTATGCTCCTGGAGATACACCTCTATCCTACTGGGGTCAAGAGTGTGGTACCACTTAAACAGATGTTTACAACGTACATGTTTATACACGGAATGCATTCAGTAGAGGTTGAAGTCGATACCATTGAATTAAACAGGTACATTTGGCAGTAGATGGGGGCAGGGGTAACTGAAACAGAGAGCTCCCACTGTGGATCGGCCCTTCCCCCCACACCACTGACGCAGGCACACGTGTACGCACACACACACACACACACACACACATCTATACCCCCCTATGCTGCTTCTCCATCCCACTGTTTCTTTTTCACACTGCAGGGAGTGTGTGACTGTAGACCCGTTAAAACAGGCCCTAAACTGAATGGTGGTGGCCCATCAGGAACATTTCTTGAGACGCGTGAATGAATATTAATCGAGACTAATTTTGTTATGCAACCAGCCAGTAATGCCAAATTACAACAGCAACATCCAGTAACTTCAGAAACACAGCCAGTAACACAGATTGCCACAGTTAATATGGTAAGACATTTTTCAGCAAATACTGCCTTAATCATCAACATGAATGTCAAATATGATTTGTTATTAATATGGAAGGAGGCAATTTTGATTTGACTGCCATTCTAAAATGGGCAACTTGACTCTGATAATCCTCCTCTGCTATACATTCAAATTGCTGTGGTTATCTCTGCTTACCATGCTGTGAAGAAGAGGTAAAATGTAAACATTTGCTAAAACTAACCCTATAAAATGGATTGATTACGGATTGATTAAACATTATAACAAGAAAAATTACATTTAAGACCTTATATATGGCTATTTGAATGCACAAAACACATTGATAATATTACAGGAATATAAAACATAAATTAGTCTGACAGCCTTACCTAAAACATTTCAAGCCACTATTGCATGTTAAATATTAAGAGCAGTAGGGTCTATGATGAAGATCTACATGAAGACATATAGAGAATGATGCTGTTGTAACTGGCTCTTGAATACATAGTACTAACATAATGTACTGATATGAGCTTCAAACAATACTGCTTTTGTATAATTTTTATAGAACACCCCTAGCGTGTCACTCCGTATAAAGAAGAATTAGTATGTAATTAATTAGCACTTTATTATTTGCTTCCATCTCAGTAATTTTAGATTACATGCCAATTTTATCCACTATAAAAAATAAACAGCAACATTACTGATTATGTGTGATTTTGCAAGAGAGTAAAATATATAGGCATGGCTTTGTGTGCATGTGTGTGCATGTGTGTGTTTCTGAGTGTGTTAAGTGCCTTGGCCTCTCGATACTGGTACATTTTCAGGTTTAAGGAAGCTGTGTTTCCATAGAGACCACACAGGCCATAACAACTAGTTCAAGGTGAACACTCAAGATCAAAACATTGATGTTACTGGGGGGAAATGACAATGTGATACGTGTGTGATGTGTGTGTGTGTGTGTGTGTGCTTGCATATGCATGTGTGTTTATGTGAGTGTGTGTTAGTAATTTGTAGGCTGAAGGTCTTGACCTACTGAGGTCAAATGTGAGATAGTGTGTCAGAAGAGCTCTTGGCTAGAATTAGTTTTCAGAAGATCAATTACAGAACAAAGAAACACACCACACTATGGAATACAGGCAGGCATAGATAACAAAGACAAACATGTTGTGCATGCCATAAAAACTTATTTTTAACACACAGCTACAATAATAAACTTGACTGGGCCACCAACTACAAGCATGGTCCAGATACCAAACTGCCAAACAGCAGTAAAATAAAACTAACCACATAAAAGTTCAGATATTCTACCAAGATTTCAAAATAGAAGTCTGGTTCTCCAAAACAAAAGCTTTCCAGTCAACCTTCTTCACAACTAAACAGTCAAGTAAATATTTGAGTTTAAATATTGCCCATGTGTGTGCATACATTCACTTGTCCACTAGAGGGAATGCTCATATTTTTTTGCATCACAATAGCAAACAAGAGTAAAATAAGAATAAATAACTTTTTTTTTGTTAGCTGTTTATTTGATAACTTGATACCTTCCTTTTTGCTGATGTGACCCATTTGTTTTGTTTTTAAAAACAATTTTACATTTTAGCATTATTTGAAAAAAAGAATTCTCTCTCCTGTCACCTTTCACCCATCATCCAACCCTCATTTGTATTTCTAACAGCTGCTAAAAAACAGAATAAAGATAAAAGCAATACAATATGATACAAAGAAAAAATAATCATTATAAAATCTTATTTCTTTTATTAATTGTTTACCTCTATGGTAATACATTAATACGTTCCAATACAACACGCTGCTGCAAGCCATGTTTATTAATAACACTACTGTGCATCATCTGGCTCTGATCACCACGGCAACATAATGAGCTCCCCGCAGCTGTGCCACACCTAGCCAGGCTTCACGGCAACTCCATCAGTCACGCCTGGCGCATCGCCTCGGAAACCCCCAGGTGACTGTTGTCATGGCAACAGCCCCCCCCAATGGAACGTTAAGTAGGGGAGTACCTGACACACTGGGGCAGAGCACGGAGGGACCGGGTGAGGGATCTTAGCTGATCTGGTGAGCGGAGAACACAAGCAATGTTCCCTAATTACGGCACGGAAGTAGAAACGTTATTCATTGCATCCACGAGGAGAGTGGAGGTGCCAAAGACAGGCTGGATTCTGTTAGTACATCACATTGTTCTGTTTCACAGTGCTTTGACTTGTTTGGCACTCATGTTTACTGTCAAAAAATAAACTCAAAAAAACAAGGCAATACAACCATATAGCTTAGAAAAATCATGGAACTGTTGAAACTGATCTTTTTTTGTCCAAACGTTTTCCCATGCAATGAGAAAGGATTAGGCAGGAAATGTATGTTAATGCTTTCTTTGACTCTTTTTTTAGCTCACAAAAAATCCTCATCCAGACCAAAAGAAATTCTCGTCCCAGTCCAAATGAAACCTCATAACCTCATCCAAACAACAATATATCCTCACTTTGATCAAAAGGAAACCTCATAACTTCCTCCACACCAAAATAAATCATCAAGATCAAAAAGTAAACTTCATCTAGATTAAAAGAAAGCCTCAACTAGCTCAAACAGAAACCTTGTACCAAAAGAAAGCTTCATCTAATTCAAAA
This sequence comes from Tenebrosternarchus preto, assembly GCA_025802075.1. NCBI lineage: Eukaryota > Metazoa > Chordata > Actinopteri > Gymnotiformes > Apteronotidae > Tenebrosternarchus > Tenebrosternarchus preto. Next base: position 1,703,060 of record JAOYMR010000016.1, on the reverse strand, counting down.
GCAAAACTCACACATCCAGTAAATCAAATCAAAACATCCTCCCCATCTAAACACACTTCCTTGCTTCACTGCTCTGTGGCATTAACCACACCTCTAATAACACCACTCCTTCAATGCTCTTTTTAACCACAAGAGGCATCTGAATGGCAATACATACTGCAGCTATGATGTGTAGTTTTGGTTCGTGACTGGGTCAAGAAGAGGTTTGGAGGAGGTAAGAAGGGGGGGGGGGGTCATTTGTTTTCATACTGGTTTTTGTGTTTTACACAATTTTTCTGTCACTGCTGGTGATCCCCATGACCTCTCTGAGACGGAGCTGGAGATTATTTGAAATGTGCAAGCCGTGAACTCGACACACTGCAGTTTCTGTGAGGTAATGTGAGTGTGCTCGTTTACAGTGTAAATGTCTGTTGTATGTAATACAGTGGAGGCATTAATTATTACATTTGTTAATGCTAATATGGCTAACAGTAAAAGAAAGCAAACGTGCTAATTGACAAGCAAACGTGTTATCTGACAAAATATAATTCATTACTACTCACATTACCATTGTTCTGTGAAAAAACAAAGTAAAACAAAGTAATATATGAGTAAAATAATTATTATAATACACATATGTCTGTGTGTATGTGTGTTTTAAGCGAGTATCTGTGTTACAACAGAAGAGTCAGAAAAACCAAGAAAGAAGTGGATGTACTCTAAAGTGTTAAAGGTTTTACTTTCCCCTTGTTCTCTTTTCAAAATTCTTTTACAGTCTTTTATGGTTTCACCTACGATGAAGTTCATTTCATGATTTCAGCAACAGGACATCAGTCATTTGACATTTAATAACGAAACTAAACCCCACTACCTCTTGCCACTAATGGCGGTGTCTGTATTTGATATCAGTGCCAGCCATCACAGCATCTCTTCACTGGTTTTTCTTTCTTCCCTAGAGATACAAAATTGTATAATGGTGGTGTAACAAGACCTCATGGCTTTTAACAAAAGCTGCCCCAAGCACTGATCTCAGACCAGCCTTCATCAGACTGATGCTCAGCTAAGCTTCATAAAAGAAGAGATCAAACTAATCTCAGATCAGTGTCGAAGATCAAAATTGACGCTGTGAGCTCAACCGCACCACCAAACTGCAACATAATCCCTACTGACATCATGATATCACAGATCTATCCCAACCAAGTGTTTAGGCTTTGTTTTGGTCTGCTAAGGAGCAGTGCTTGATGAAGGACACTAATAGTCTGTAATCTCCTCAAAGGGCCAATTAACCCTCCAACAATCCATCATGATATTGATGTTTGCTTGCTCTAACACAGCCATTTTAAACTCATAATGGACTTTTTTAACGGGCTCATGAGAAGAAGCTTCAACAACGTGACTGGTCATATAACTTAATTTATAATGATACGTTTTAGTGGACCACAGACCTCAGCAGTCACCTGACAAAAGACGTTAGAACTGTCTGAAATACCCCCTGGTTTCAGCGGTTGAACTACATTCCATCCAAAAGATGGCGCCAAAGGCACTTTTTTATTGAATTCACACGCTGACTCCGTGTGTTTATTAACAAGATGTGAAGCTGTTGAATATGTTAAATGCAGATAAGCACAACCTGGTTACGACAGTGTTTATTACAGTGACTGTTCCACTGTTTCCAACTAAAATACCAGGCACACTGTGTCCTACACTCGGAGATGAGCCGTCAAATGTTAATCCGACCTCGCCGTCTAGCATCCGGAGGCAACCTTTCAAACCTCAGGAATGGCTGCCGCGTCTGGATCACAGTACACAGGCGAAGTTGTGGCGCTGGGTAGGGTAAAATGAATCAGAACTCCAGTTTTAAACTTACCTAAAAGGGAGAGAGAAAGTACAATTAAGATAGACAGTCAAGAGAGGGGTATGATTGTGTGTGTAGTGAGGAATATTCACTGTCTGATGACCCACAGTGGAGTAAAGAAGTTAAACATATTCAAACCTTAGACGCTTGGATAGTGTGGATAACAGAAGAGACAGAAGACAGGAACAGACAAAAGACGGGCAGAGACTGGAGATGGGAGACAGTAAGCCTTAGGACAGAACAAGTGATGAATAAGGCAAGAAGGTGTAGAGTGATGTGACATCTACCCATCATTCTGCCACATAAACTACAGCAATGAGTCCATTAGACCCACACACACACACACATCTTTGGCCATGATAGCAAGAGGACTACAAATAAGAGTAAGTAAAAGTACTCTGATGGAAAATTACTTTACTAAAACTGATAGTATACCGTATGAAAGTGCTTCTTTATATTGGCCTAAGTCATCAAGAGTAGTTAAAAAATTGATATATTACCCCCAAATTCATATGTGTATGACTCACAGTGAGCACATGACCTTTAGATGCCACTGCATTCCCCTACTGTAAGTTTACTAGAATGTCAGGACTATTGCCAGCATCACAATAAAGTGTCGATGTGAAAATGTGTGTGTGTATTTTATGCATACCTCAGTTAACACTAATTACATTACTCAAGACTAAGTGTGCTTTAGGGCTCAGTATGAACTTTCATTTGTAGATAAAATGTCACTCATCAAAACATAATGCAGGTCAGTAATAACAAGTCACTTGACAACTTGCTGAAAAAGATCTTCCTTTGTTTCCAGGAATGTAATGTCAATAAAGGTTCAGGTTCACCGTTCCAAGCAGTTCTCCAAACTGAACTACTCAGTTTCACTATGTTCTGTTTTTTTGTTTTTTGCCATTTGGCCTGCTTTCCAAAGTTGTTTATCTTTTATATCAGAATTTATTGTTTAGGAAAAGGAGACCCTGAATATTTTAACATGTAGGGACTTTAATATAAAGTTAGAATCACCAACATCCTCTGTTATTCCACTGATTTTCCTTCTTAAAGCAAAATTAAGAAACGAGGCTTAGTGAGGTGCTGCATCTCTGATCAAGCTTGTCCAGTTTAGGATGTGGGCAAACTGTTGAAAGATCCATCGCATTTCAGAGGAACAGCGAAGAACCAGAGCAAAAAAAGCAACGAGAAAACGTAGCGGACGCACCCGAAGCGATCCACAGCCCTCGGGCCTTCGCTGCCAGTCTCCTGCAGACGTAAAGGGAAACTCCAATGAGGCTAATAAAGCAGGGGGAAACCGGGCAGGAAAAAAAGCGATTAGTAGATAAAAAAAAGGGATACTCATTTCTTCCCTAGGGAAATACTGTGGACGAATAATACGCTTTAATCGTCCACTAGGCCAAGACAAAAAAATACGGACAGACAACGGGCTCGAACACAAGCGCTGGGTTTGCCATGGTGCGCCTTCCCTTAATCAGATCCGCCCCGGGACTCGGTAAGGTAAACAGATCCTACGGAAATCACAGCCTGTGGTCAGGATTGAACGAATCGTGCCCAACTATCCCAACTATGTAACCACAGTGTGTCCTGGCAGTGACCTTTCTGGAGAAATATGGCGTAATGTCCATTTGAAATGTAACTAACATTGTTTCCTGCATCGCAAACCATTTTATTTGTTACCATCTGCATTACGGAGATACAGCTCTGCACCAAAAGAAATCAGAATCGAACTCTTGTGCCAGATCAGGTTTTACTTAGAGGGCGGAAGTTTACTTAGAGGCACATGAGTTAAGAGTCAATACGATATGATTTAAAAGTGCATCATATTTATTTTAGCCTCTACATGCTGTGGTTTAGTACGCCCAGCTATGCAGGGGCACAAAGAAAGACAAGGGATCTGAATGCAGAAAATGTGTGTGTGTGTGTGTACACATATGGGCAACAAACCCAAGAGATCCATATCTTACTGGTTTCTAGTTTCAGAAACTGAAATCAAATAAAATGGGCAAATTTTCCCCATGGTAACCAGCCTCCAGTGCTAACCTGCTGACCTCCCTCTGACCTTTGTGTCCTGATGTGCTATGAACACTGTGGTGTCAGAGTATCAGCAAAAAATAGTTCAAAACAAGCATGACACTTTCCAAAACTATTTAACTCATTATGTGAGCACAATGTGTAACTCATATCGTGACCCAAAGACCTTAACAGAACGGAAAGTTTTCCGTTTTCGTTTAGATCATTAGAAAATGTCAAGAGAATCGTTTATAATCAATGCCTAATAACAATACAGTTGTTTTTTTTTATGTTTGTTGCTTCATTGTCAGATCGATGTTGAACAACACGCATGACAGCGAGATGCTTTATTAGCTTCAGGTCTAGAAAGAGCAAAGCTTTGGGTCCAACCAGTAGCAGAGCTGGTGTGTGCTTATAGTACTGCAGTGTCTGTGGGTCTGCATCGTCTCCCACAAGTCTGGCACTTTCCAAACATATTTGTTTAACTCATTATATGAATACAATGTGCAACTCATAATGTGAACCACAGCCCTTAACACCTGGTAATAGTTTTTTTAGTACTGGAAGATTCAGGTCAGCATTCTGTCCTTTTCATTACACTTTAATTTCATTTCATTCATGCCTGATCATTACAGACAAGAAAATCTTCTGAATGAATATCTAAAGATTTTTTCCTAATTTAATTTACATAATTTATTTAAACATTTGCATTATTTCCAAAGGCAGCAAGACTCTTATTCGCCTGTTTGTGCATAAAATAGCAGCTTTTTGGGTCGAAGATTCAGTAGAGCTTCGGGAGGAAATAAAGTTCCAGTAGTTTTTGTGTTCATTCTTGGTATAAAAAAAAAATCACTGGAACTTTTTATGGAATTATTCCCTCCATGTCTGGATTACTTCAGCAACTCCTTAATGGCAATATTGTCAGGGCCTCTGTGTGTTTTTGCTAAACAAGTACAGGGATTCCATATTCTTACTCTAGGCAAATATAATTTAACATTAAAAAAAACAAAAACTCATGTCATAACTCCATATGTATCAGATAGATAACATATTTGTATATATAAAATATATCTATCAGTATATCATCAAGTATAATACACCCACACATTATACATATTTAATTTTTATACTTCTTCAGTGCTAATGTTCCAGGCTGATTAAGGCGGGAATGGCAAGAGTCACTCTGAAGATATGACAGGAATGAGAGAGGAAGCAAGTGAGGGACACATGGTTTTCATTTTCCCTATTTCAGTATTTTAGCACTTGGTTCTTCACCAAAAAAAGCTCTTGGTTCTCCATCAAAAAAGGTCGTTACTATTTTGGTTGTTACTGTGTTCAAAAAGTATTCTGTCATAATAATTGGAAAGAGAGAGCAGAACGTATTAAGATGTTTTTTTTCCTCTGATCCTTTGGTTACAATTGTCTAAAACTACAGAGACTCTAATAGCCCAGAGCCTGTGACAGATTATCTGTCCGAAAACATGTCTGTTCCACTCGTAGAAAATAAATTAGCACATTCCTCAATGCTACAGTAATGGGGCACCTCCTCAAAACAGCAGGCTAGTTTTATTAACTACCTTCTGCAGTGAACGGGGCTGTGCTATGATAGATACTAGTCTGACTTGCCTCAGTCTGCCTCTGACCCCTCACCCCTCCTTACATCTGCCTCATTTTTGCTTTTCTCTATGTTCACACATGAACTTCTCTTCCTGGAGCCTTGATGTGCTGGTACAAATGTAAAAAAAAAAAAAATGTTTATTTGTGTGCACAAAATATGATAATAATAATAACAATACTACTACTGTTAATACTACTACTACTAATAATAATATTGTTGTTGTTGTTGTTGTTGTTGTTTACTGTTGTTGTTGTTTAAGGCAATGCTAGAATACATTGGAGATTTAAGGTTTCCAAAGTCACTGTTTTTCTGTATGAAAGCAAAGTTGTTTGTATATGAGGATGCATGTAGCAATCAGTTTGAAACTGCCATCTCTGATTGGACAGCAACAATTTGATCCCACATCAATCATAATAACAAAACATACACACATGCACACTCAAGTGACTTCTATAACATTGTATTGTATCTTTCATTCTAGGTTTCAGCATTGAATTTGTAGGTTTTCAGCACTGTTTCTGGCAGTATCTCAGTTAGGGGTATTTTTGGACTGTAACCTAGTTGTGCTAAGAATTCTCAGACCAGACAACCAGTGCCCTTTTGTGAGTATTTGAACAAGAGCATCTGTTAAATGCCATAAACGAAAATGTAAACAACAAAATCAGTTAGGCAAAAGACGTGCCATTTTTCAATTCATTATTGATTGGTAAAAATGCTAATCGTATTTCTACTCTGTCCTTTATTGAATCATCAGCCTGTCCCTCGGGATTAAAAATGGTAAGAGAGAGAGAGAGAGACAGAGAGAGAGAGAGAGAGAGAGAGAGAGAGAGAGAGAGATAAAGAGAACAGAGAGTAACAAAAATCTTTTTGTGTACCTACTACCCAGTAGCAGGAAATCAGTGGTTGTATTTAATGTAACTGAACCCACTAAATGTAAATGCAAGGATAAACCTATAGACTCTTTAAGACTCTTTATGTGGCCCTCACTGGATGTGACCACATTATTGTTATGCACCGCAGAGATGCTTGTTGCAGCCTGACCAAGACTGATATGTTTTTCCCTATGACCAATGCCTTCCTGGTCATTTTCTTTCAGGGCAGACAAACATTCGGTGAAGAAAAGGCCCTTGTAAATGTGAAGACCCTTTCAGTCATCAGATATTCCTACTTCTTCACTCAGGCTAAGGCCATAGTAGCAGCCACTGAAATGTAAAGCAGGAAGCTTTGGCAGCTTCATGAACTTTGATTGTGGAGGTCTAATTACTGGAAACATCTGAAATCTACCCAGCAACAGCGCTGGCAGTCGTTGCAATGCCACAAGAATGAGTTTCAACAACACTGAAATCTTAAATACAGCGATATATTAAAATGTACAGTACCAGTCAAAACCTTGGACACGTTGTTTATTTTTACTATTGTCTACATTAAAAAAACAGGGAACATATCAAGCCAGTGAAATAACACATATGTTAGGTTGTGACAAACAAGCATTGACAATGTCAGTTTTTGGATTCTTTGAAGTAACCACCTTTTACTTTGATAGCCACCCTTTGTTCTCTTAACCAGCTTTCTGAGGCAGCCGCCTATGAAGCTTTTCTATCAGCCTTGAAGAAATTCTCACGTATGAGGAGCAGTTGTCAGGTGAGAGACTATATGAAGGTAATGAAAGAAAACTATTTGCTGGCTGCAGAGTGGCAGGACAAGTCAGACGCTTGCAGATCCATTTAAAAATTTCTTTATTATTGAAAGGGAGATCCAGAGCTGTAGTCAGAAGAGAAGTGATGGTTGAGACTAGAGAGTACAAAAACATAAGTCAGAGGAGAATCCAACACAAAGGTAAAAATGTCAAAACCAGAGCAGAGAGAACAAGGCAGGCAACCAATCTAAATGGGCAAAGGCAAAAGGACAAAAACCAGAACAGTCCAGGTAGAATACAAAAGGCAAACGAGAAAATACTGCTTCGTATACAAAACCATAGGAAATCAGCTATATTTTTACAATATACATAGAAAAACTGTAAGGCTTAAATAGGGAAGCATAGATAGGGAACAGGTGCATCTAATAATCAGGTGAAGAGGATCTTTGAAGCCGGAGCCTAGAATGCTGGGAATTGGAGTTTGTGTTGGAAAGCAATTTCTATATAGGCCTTTCCCAATTTATATTTGTTTTAGAAACATAATTAAGCAAAATCCATTAGATTCAAATGGGTTTTTTTTTTACTATTCAAAACATACATACACACGTTCAAGCTTTGGACTGACACTGTATCTAATAAAGAGTATTAAGTATGTTGCATGTCTAAGACAATATACAATGGTATTTTTGTTTACTAAAGGTGAACATGGAAATCTTGGAGGGGTAATGGGAAACTTGGAGGAGCTGATGTGATTGTTTCAAATGCAAGAGAGAATGGACAAGGAGGAAGAAAGACATCAGTCCACATTAGCCTTAGTTTAGCATTAAGCACCCAGTTAGCCTTAGTTTAGCATTAGCAACTAGTTAGCCTTAGTTTAGCATTAAGCAACCAGTTAGCCTTAGTTTAGCATTAAGCACCCAGTTAGCCTTAGTTTAGCATTAGCACCCAGTTAGCCTCAGTTTACCCCTGCTCCAGACAAACAGGTTGCAATCTATCAGTTTGTTTTTTAGAGCTGCACCGAATAACAGTTCAGAGTCTGCTCACACTGCCCCTTTACAGATGAACATGGGCACATTCGTTCTTGTTATTACTGGTGACCTTCTTCTAACAGCTGTGCTTCAGCTGCCCTCCTGTTAGATCTGGCTAAATGCCAGTATGATCATCAATACAAATACTGCTATCACTTAGTGTCCAATGTAACCAGCATTTATTATCATATTTATGGAAATTTTAATAACTATATAAAACAAAGCCATTACAGGTATAAATGTATAAATTTATGTGCATATGTAACTTCCATTCTTAAATATGCAAACGAGCAATTTATTCTGGCATATTTTCTCATGAGTGCAAACACTTTTATAAAAAATGTGGCTTCCGTCAACACAAAAATGACTTTATGAATGGGATAACTTGGGAATTGTTTATCTAAATCAGAGGGGGAAAAAAGACAAAACAACATCCTTCCTCCATGTCTAACAGAGTGAATTTATAGTGACTGGTAGAATTCCTTGAGGGCACAAGATAAGAGATTCTTAATTTAGCTACTGTTGACTCTCAAGTAACAGAAGGACTATTTGCAAAGGTCCAAATGAACTGAGTTTTTGTAAACTAAATTCAGTAATTAAGTCTCTCAAACCCCAAACCTTGAAAGATGATTTAATTAACAAAATAAATAGATTTGTGTAGCCAATCAGCAAGCAACCAAAATGACAGTGAAAAGCATTTCAGATACAAAATACTAACTTTGATTCATGTGTCTAATTAAAGTAGTTAATGGCCTGTTGTTGGCTTCCAGTTAAGATTGTGTCAGTACAACATTTGATACTCAAAAATGGTGTTGGGAATTAGGAAAAAAGCCCATTCCTTGTTTAGCTCTTACTTAGCTGATGATTAGCAGCTTGTGAACATACATAATGACAAAGGTTAGACTTGGTGTCCCACAAGGTTCTGTTCTAAGTCTCCTGTTTTTATACTACCTATGGGTGAAATTAGCTTCCACTGTGCTAGTTTCCACTTCTATGCTCATAGAATATTTTATGCATCTCAGCCAAACCAGAGGACATATTATTAAGGAATGTGTAAAAGACATCAGACATTAGATGTTGAATAACATTCTCTCAGTTAACCCTGACAATCCTGACAAAAACAGAAGTCAGACGTAGTCACATAGGCAGCCAGGAGTAAGCTCTCTGAGTATGTAATAAACCTTGATGGTCTCCCAGTTACACCATGTTTAGGTTCAAGATCATGGTGTAATTAAAGGACCCCAGTCTCTCATTTGAAGTTTATGCAAATAATATTTCTAGGACAGACTTTTCCACCTCAGGAACAATGCAAAGATTAGACGCATGATATCTTAATATTATTCTGAAAAGCTAGTCCAGGTGTTTATCGCTTCCAGACTAGATGCTGTAATGTCTAACTATGTGGTTGTACCATGTATAAGCTCAAGTTAGTTGAAAATGTAGAAGCCAAAATACTTTGGTCATATTATTCCTATTTTAGGTACACTGAACTCCCAGTAAAATTTCATATTGATTATGAAATACTTCTAATGACTTACAAAGCCCGTAATGATCTTTTACAAGAGCATCCTTGGTTTGAAATGAAATACCCTTCCTGTCAGTGTTCGGGAGTCAGACACAATGTCAGTATTTAAGGCTTAGCTGTTTAATCATGCATTTTGTTAAATACTTCTCATCTTGGTAAAACATGTAGATATGTTCATTCTGGACATTGAGACTTATTTATTTATTTATATAGAAATTTTTACAACAGCCGTTGCCACAAAACAGCTTTGTACGAGTCCGATCATGCTGCTGCTGAGACGTGATCCATACAGAATATATTTCATATATTGCTACTCATCTGACTGAAGACGTGCTTGTCGTTGTCATCGAAACGTGTACATAAAGTTTTACTCTACTCATGCAAACATTTTTGGATCTTGGATCTGAGCAGTTGTAATGTGCATTTAACTTTTCATCAGACTGTTGACTAGAATATGCATTTGAATAGCTCAGTCTTAATCTATAATCGCAATGGATTCAGTCGGATTGGCGAAAATATAATTACAATAATGTAACCAATTCCGCGTTGGTTGTTTAGCTAAATCTGTTTAGGAGTATCAGTGCGAAAGAATTTCCTCACAGACGGAAGAAACGGTTGCCATAAGAATGTGCGATTGTTTTAGCATAGCGAGAGACCGCCTCTCACTGACCGAGGACAACGCTGCGTCTTTGTTCCGCTGGAGGGTGGAGGAGGGGGGGCATGCTGAAACGATGCGGACTTGCACACACACACTGAGCACGACGCGAACAAGGGTGTCTGTTTCTTTCCTGACACCGTCAATCTATGTTAGTATGCTTGCTGAGATTGAACCTTCTACAAGGTTTGTAATTCGGGCGTCATAAAGCGTTTATAATTTCACATATTGCCAGAGAAAGGGCTTATGTGAGTGAAATGAACAATTCCCTCTGACCTACAGTAAGGTACATCGAAACTTTCCAGTGCACTGATGGTATTCGTGAGTGGATGTGAATGTAGCTACCACAGGTGATCTCTAGCCTACCTTATACACATTATCTGTAATAATACAAAATCAAATTTAAATTAAATTAGCCTTACTAAATAAAGGTTAAAATCATAAAATCATAGTCTTTACTACAGCTAGATGTTTCCTTCATACAGAGGTGGGTAAAAACTACTTACATTTTATTCACTTTCATGGAACTACATGAATTTTCGATCGATTTGTAGTTTTCTGAATATTTTTTCAAAACATTACATTTTTATTTACTCTCAGGTTTGTGAGGAAATTACCTTTAACTCAGTTACATTTGAATCATCTACTAAATTACTAATTTACATTTATTTCTTTGCTAATTCCTGTTGCATACAACTGTTTTGTTCTGGGTGATACTTCTCATCATGGGCTTTATCATTATATTTAAAATTAAAAAGTATGACTAAAACTAATTAAAAGCACCAAAAACACTTTAGCTCAAATGCCATTTGCACTAAAAAGTTATGTTTCCATGGGTAACTCAGTGCTTGAGCATTTTTTACCTGTTACCCTACTATTTTTTTTTTATTTTTGGTTGTTTGTTTGCTAGGCTACTTTTACTTAAAACTGAAGCATTATGTCAGTGAAGTAACAGAACTTGAGCATGAGGTACTTGGTTAAAAGTCATGATTAAAGTGTCATATATCATACATAACTAAAAGGAAGAATAAAAGTTTCTGACTGAGTAAAGCATTGTAATGTGCCAGAATATTTGACGAGAGCAAACGGCACAAAAACATGTGATAAACTGAGGCGTGAGAAAATGTGTAAGTGTGCATGTGGAAAACTTTTTTATAGGTACCAGTGGCTTTAGTGAACTATCCTACTGTAGTCCTGGCAGAGCATGCGGTCTGGACAGAGCGAGCTGGGAATTCACACACCACCGTGACCACAAGTTTGAGCTGTAAACAGAACTATGTGCATTCCTCCCTCACAAAATGTAACATGCTATGAATTATGCATGTAGACGTAGTCCCCTAGACAAACAGAGAGGTTGGCCCTCCATAGGAAAGGGAACCTGACTGCAGAGGAGAGCATGACTGGGCAAAAGATGTAATGGCAGAGGTGGGAGGGAGAGAGGGAGAGACCCAGAGTCAACCGGGCCTCAACCACCGCATGTTGCTGCAGTCTCATAAAGAACGCCTGTGGTTGAACTCAGTGCTGATATGCCATAGCCTCAGTGCAGTTCTTAGCAAGGATTATTATCGTTACGGGGTGTCTGGCAACCACCGCGACTTTGCTGAGTCCCTGCGATTATTGAACATTAACCCATAGAGATTGTCAGGTAAATGTAAATTCTAGACAGGTTTAGCTCAAGCAGCAGGTCCAGCGCTGGAGAAGTGGGTCGCACCGTAGGATGTCCAGATGGCATCCTCTGTGCCCCGGATATCCTGGCGCACACAAGTAACTGCAGAATCCCCCCCCCCCCCCCATAACTGCACACTCATTCAGCCTGCTGTCGAACGTGAACTGCTGCTCTTATAAACCCCACATTCAGCCACCAAATCACCCAGCAGGGGTCAGTCACAGCTAACCCACCTAGCCATTTACGATCTACAGTGACGATCCTATAAAACAGCCTTTGGCAGCAGTATTCAGGCGCTTGTCTTCCTTGTCTTCCTGAAAGCTGCATAAAAATCAAACAGGGTGATACAGAGTATGAATGCCCTACAACCATGGCAACGCCCTACAACCTGAACAGCTGGAGGTGTGTGCACGCTTACCTCGTCCTGACATGCAGGAGGCAGCAGCCCAACACACAGGCAACGAGACATGACTTAGCTTGGAGAAAATGGATGTGGGTGGGAGGGGGGACTTTCAACAAATAAAGTGGAATATTAAAATTACATGCTGGCTTTCATATTATTCCTGGGGAGTTTTGGATCCTGAGAGGAGTTTGAGAGTAGGAAGGGCTGTGATAACCCAAGACCGCAGGAGTACAAAGGCTTTTAAAGGTGTTTATCAATCACTGAAATGTGTAAGATAAATGAACATGTTGCTAAAATCCCATCCTCCAATCCAAAGGTCTTAAACCAAAGCAAAGGGAGGAGGTTCTCTCTAGAGACACCAACCTCCTTGTCATGTTCTCCCCTGTCTTTCATCCATCTTTGTCTGCCCTGGCCTTACCCCTCGCTCTCCCTATTATTTCATTTGCCCCTCCTCCCACCTCATATGTCTATCTCTTGGACTTCACTGCACTGGGCAGATATCAAATCTGCTTGGCACCTGAGGCACAGAGACCTTCTTTAGGTCCAGTACAAGTAAACATATGATGTCATCTACATCGTCGACTGCGATGGTGGCTAGGAACCTCCCGCCCTGTCCATGGCTTTCTCTTCGGCCCCTATCCTCCTGTCACTCATGCTTGCTAGTGATATGGTCAGTGAGGAACTGCTTTGGTAAGTGAGTCAGAAAGGGAGCCAGATGTCCACCATTGGGAGCAGAGCTGGTGATAAAACTGCCTTTTATTTTATCCATCACACACACACACACACACACACACTCACAAGTCACACACCTTCATACGGATGGAAATCCATCCTTAAGAATTGTGCGTGTGTGTGTGTGTGTGTGTGTATGTGTCACACATACAAGACAATGATGGCACTAGCATATTCTCAACAGAAGGCTCAAACAAACAATCTGCTGCCATGGAGCTGAGGATCTGCGCCTCCCCCTTGGTGATCTGGGCTCTGGTGCTGCTCTGTCACCTGCTGCACTCAGTAGTCCTCACCCACAAGGTCGCTCTTAACTCTTCATGTCAAAGCACTTCCTGACTGAGCTGCCAACCTTCTGTGCCACTCACTACCAGATATCACTCGGCTGCCAGTAAGTACAGTAAAGCAGAGGAAGTCAATATGGCATCCAATTGGAAAATCAATTGAATGAATACAAAATAATCTGGGCAAATACCAACAAAATTTGATCTCATAGCATTCACACGGTGCTTAATCTCACAATACCCACATTATGGTAAATAATAGTATGACATACATTAAGCAATAATAAGATAGATAATGTTAACCATCCAGTGACCCAGAAGGGGACTTTTGAATTGTTCAAGTGGACCTTTGGCACTCTCCAGACATTACTTCAAAAACTGTTCCCTAGCTTGTTATCGAAATGTGCACTAGAGCAGGTCTGAGAGATTCAGAACTAAGGTCAGTCTGAGAGATTCAGAACTAAGGTCAGTCTGAGAGATTTAGAACTAAGGTCAGAATATATGAGTGGGAGGAAGGTCATGCAGGGGCGGGGAAGTCCAGATGCATGATCAGTCATTGGCTCTTGGGGAAGAGTTCTGATTTCCAGATAAAACACTTTCAGAATATATCTGTTAAGAGATAATCAAGCCATAGCCGTTGATTAAATGTCTTCCTCAAGGGACTGATGACTTGGGAAGACAACATGTTGATCTGTACAGTGTTTAATCTCAGACCATTCATCTCTTTTATGTCCTTTGCAAAGGCCTGAACCATCTTACAAGTACGAGACAATTTCAACTTTAGCAGTTGGTTAGGCTGAATTATTCAGTAGGAACTGTTCTCACATTTAAATGGTTGTGAACAGAGCGCCCCACTTCCACGAAGGCGTCCTTAATGCTCTGTACACTCAAGTGGCTATTAAAAATTGCAGACTAAATCTACAACATAGCTGCAGATATCATGGAGCTATTTCTGGCGTGGGTCCGTACAAGGTTAGGATTGCAGTGAAGTATAGCACAGAAGTGCGCCGTGTGACAGCTCATGCAAAAAAAAGTTAAAAACAGAATTGGCAAGAAGCCAATTAACTGCCATAACAGAATGCAATTTTCCGGTTCTATTGCTTCAGAACAAGTGCATGACTTTGGCCCAAGACAAATCACTATATTCCAGAAATTAGAGCTACGGTTGGGAATGGGCATCTGGAAACGACGCCATCTGCAACAGTGATACTGATACGATCACAGTGGCGTTCAGTAAACAATCTTGAAAGGCGCAGGATTTTTGCGGTTACTATACTCAAGCGGTTCAGTGCAGTTGAGTCATTTGCTCCGAATGATGTTAAGAGAGCCTGCCATTTTTGAACTTCGTCTAAGGTGCAAAACATTAGACACTTTCCCCTAACAGCAGTATTTCCATTACAGTCCAGTACAGTACCAGCCTGTTTAGGATTCCTTGTGTTTTATGCGATGTTTCGTCAGACAGCAGACCTGTAGCGTACTTTTATCCCCCTATACCACCAAAAGCACAGCCCTCAAAACGCAGCTTAACTTTTTTGACCAAAGAGACTTCCGAGACATAAGGTGCTAATACACGGCGCATCCTCGTTATCTGGTCACCAGGGAAACGCCTTTTTACCATACTCCTGTGATGTAGTCCTGCGCGGGACAGAACGACATGGTATTGCGTGCAGCATTGGTACCGTCGACCTTGTCCGGTCTTTACTATTTCGCACTGTTGATCTGATTCGCATGTCGCCTACCTGACGAATATGGTCCTCATTCGGAGACGGTGTTCCTACTCCGGACGATGAAATAGGAGAAGCCATGATTTTGACTCCCGTTGCGCCGCTCCTGAGGACGCTTAGTGACTCGCTGAACACATTGAAGTGCCTGGGAGTGAGACACGCCAGTCGCGGTAGCTTCTCCACAGAGTTTTTACACTGCACTAAAATTAAATAAATACGGTCCCAGTTTGCTGACAAGATAAATTTTGTTTTTGCGCCCCTACTATAATGACCTTATGCAAGCGCAAATGCCAGTTGTTGGGCGCTTGAGAGACGTATAATATTCCGTCGCCGCTGTTTTGGTTTGAAACCGTGTGTGCGCAGTTCTCGTACTCTCTCACTTTGAAGTAGGCAACCGGGCGCTCATCTGCCCTGCACCGTACAGCAATGATGAGAATTTCTCTAGCTCTCCTCGCACGCACACGCGTGCTCCCTCCCCTCCCGGGAGGGAAAGAGAGACTAAAAGAAAGATAATTTAGTAGGATACACATTGTTCACAAGGCTGGTTCTGCAGGATACATTTCGACATCTGAAAAGCAGAAATTAAATCCTGTAGTACTTTTCCTTCTATGCCAGCAGTCATTAATACCAAGGGTGTTGGCAGGAATTATTCAACACACGGAAATTATTCGACAACTTAACCCAAGTATTTAGAAGTCCGTGAGTTGGAGTGCACAATTAAAACAGTTTCCAAGGCGTGAGTTGGGAAAAGAATTTAAAAATGTTGTTTTGCCATATGTGTTGATTGGATATGACCTAGGGACTCTGATGGCGGACTTCTAATAGTAATAATTATGGGAGGAATCTATCAGAAAACCTGCCATGTCACAGCAGGTGTCAGACTCACGATGTCACTGAGTTTGAGAAGTGGTGGGCGTGGAGGGGGCGGGGTGTACTGGAGCCGTGCTTGCACGCCCACCAAAACAAAAGACGAAGGGAGGGAAACAGGCCCCTCCCCACTCCTTCAAGCCAAAGTAGCAGTTAAGGTCAAATTTGACAGGTCAAATTCAAGAGTTTTGTAATTTAGCAGCAGGAAAAGCCTTTTGTCATTTTCATTATTTGGAAAAGCAGCTTTACATTTTTGTACAGTATAATACATTTGTTTATATGGTTAATTTAACTCTCTGTGTTAACGATGATTCTTGGACATCCAGGTAAAAATAAAGACATCTCAAGAAAAAACAGCTCAAAACACACAGTGTTGGGGTCATACAACTTCAACAGATGATCTTCAAGAGAAACTACATTTCAGTGAGTATGAGGAGGAAGTACCAGAGCAGGAGGACAAATCTGAACAAAACTACAATCACTGCTCCTACTGGTGGATCAAGAGGACCAGGTAGCAAAGGAGACGTTCAGGGAGAAACTCTTGAGAGTGTTTTGTGAGAGAATACTATATGATAATGTACTACTGAAATGCTTATCACAGTAATACAAAAGTATGAGATAATTCTTATCACAGTAATACAAAAGTATGAGATAATGAGATAATCCATTTTTTAATCAATAAAATCTGCAATATTTATGCTTGCCATGTACTCATTCTCTTAAGTATTTTCTTGAAATACATTATTTATCTATTATATAAATTTTAAAAGTCTTTTAATATTATCTTTTAATATAGTCTTCCTGTAGTCTTCCTGAATTCTTTTATAGACTTCCTGTGTAACCTCCAGGAAAAAGCCCACATAACCCCATGTGGTGAGTGGCGAACAAAATATTTCTCTCAGAATTTACTGGTGCCAAACATGGAGGCTACCCAGTGAGAAGGAACAGAAAGAACAGATTTGGATGCAGAATAGATTTGTGTGCTAAAATGTGATGTTAAGATTAATTATACAAACCCTGATATATCATAAGACTAATCACACATGGCGAGACTGTCTGAAATAGGATTTGTTTGTGCAGTCATTCCATTCTTATCACTCAGAAACAAAACAAGGCTACAGTCCATCCTGAATGCCACTGATCTAATACTGATTTGCCTAATTTAATCACTAATTATAAATCTCTTCACTGGATCATCAGAGAGCTTGTTTCCTCTTAATGGGAGTCACCATGGTAACAAAGACCGGCTAAAGTCATTATCGTCGAACCTGTTGAGTCATGGCGCTGCCATCCCATAATATTCCATTCCTCTTCCTGTGAAGTATCCGTTCGCCCCCGCAGCCATTTCTTTTTCTGTCACTCACAGTTTAAGGAAGCCCAGAGAACACAGAACACGTCATCTTCCACAAGGCGTGTGGGCAGAGGGACCAAGTTTTGGACAGTAACCGAAAGAGAGTTTGATGGACATCTTCCTCCTTTCTTGGCTGGATTATTTCAATGTGAAATATGACATCAGACAGATCCTAAATACACTCATGAACTTGAACTAAACTGACACATTTTAAAGTATCTCCACTCAATTATTCTGTTTATAATTTTACATTAACCTGTGTGAATACTCAAAGTATAACTGAATTTTTAGTTAAGTAATGACAGGGAAACCACTGTAATTCTAACATTTTCATCTGAAAGGCAGCATAGGTCCTCTGCAGTGCATCAAATTTGAATCAGAAATAGATATGCTATAAGACAGTTTGAGTTTTTTACAGAAATCACAACAATTTTCTGTATGCAGCTCTTTTCCAGTCATATTTATGCAGTGCAGTGCAGAACTATTTTAATTAATTTAACTATATGAATAATTACATAAAACAGCATATTATATAATCTAATTACTGTAGCTTTTGGTATAAATAGTCATTGTGAAGTATTCTCCCACCGGGTAAGTGGTTTTGGGAGAGAATACTTTATGATACCTCTTTGTTTACAGCTCTGTGTCATGTCTAAAAGGCACTTGGCACATTCTGATGTGACAGATTGCAGTTTTATTGTTATCTTTATCTTGAGTAGAAAAATATAAATAGTTTGGATCTTTTAGTTCTTCAAGTAAATGGTGAATTTGAATGAATGAATGGAACAAATGAAAGAAATAATATTTCCTCATAGGGACCATCTAAAAATAATGATGTCAAAATGTTCTCGTTACCCTGTCATTCGGGGGAACATTAGGTGTGTTTGAGTTTCAGGGTCGGATGAGGCACAGGTCGCTGTTTTCCAAGGACCACTAAGGTGAGTCAGGTCCTCCTCGTCTGTCAGCGAGTGTTACACTGAAAAATGCTGCAAGGACTGCTTCAGTGTGTCAGCGTCCTAATCAGCAGTGCAGACACACACACACACACACACACACACACACACACACACACACACAGGGCAGTTATGCAAGGCACTATGTTGTAATGCACAAAGTCCCAAATGATCACTAGACTGACAGTGGTCCCAATGTTTATCCTGGTGGTTTGCCCCTGTTTTGTCCAACTGAAATTACATGACGTTTCTCTTTATAGGCTAGTAATCATGCAAGATTACTAAATGTAGTATCTAAATGTATCATCTGTGTCCACTGTTTTCAGTGGGCCATCAGATACTGTGGTGCAGAATAGAATAGCATAAATTTGAGATAAGATCTCTAATACACACACACACTAATACATTTACTCAGGAGATATGTGGGGGGGGGGTTGAGGGTGTGATCCAGGTAAACAGGCAGGTGATCACATTAGGTCACATTTATGACAGCAGATGCTCTTATCCAGAGTGACTTACAAAAGTGTTTTGTCATCTACTGATAAAAATATATTGAAGCCAGTACAGTAGGTTAGAGTCAAATATATTCTTGAACTTGAATACTCCTAAATACAGGAATCAAAACTGAAACCGTGAAGAAATGTATACATTCTACATCAGCCAATGATAACAGCAATGCTAAACAATCCTGTGCTAGTTTATACAGTTACTCAACAGTAGAGTTTCCATAAGTGTAGCATGAGTGGGCACTTAAGTTCACAATACTCCACGTAGAGATGAATCTTCAGTCTGCCAGCAATGTTGAGTTTTGAAATGACAAGTGAGTACACAAGTGCCAGGGGAGCTTCCTGTGAGAGGTAAGGCTGAATTCTTCAGAAGCTGCAGTGGAGAAATCTGCATGGCTTAGTCAGGTTTGAAATATGAATGGAGAAAAATAGCCGATTGTCCAAAATTATCCCAAGGCAACGAGCATCGAGACCAGAGAGTTCCCCAAAGAAATGGTGAGGTCATGGTGAGGACTGGGAGTTCCTGGCATATAAAATAAGCTCAGTTTTGCTTGGGCTGACCTTCAAGTAGTGGGTTGCCATCCATGGAGCAATTTCTGTTAAGCATGCTGAGATATGACTGAAAACCTGAGTGTCAGAAGGTGTGAAGGAAAGGATTAATTTGATTGTCATCAGCATAGCAGTGGTAGGAGGAGTCAGGGAAGCCATGATCACCTGTGTCATTATGTGTAGCCTACTTCAGCTGCATTTTCTCTCTCAGTAGGTTACCTGACATGGAGAATATCAGAAAAGTTGGGCCGATTCCAAGTCTGGAAGTAGCTTGTTTGTTTCTGACACCTTTTCCATTTACACTTTGAGAATAAAAGAGCGGAGACACCAGTGCAAGTCTCTGCAAGTGTCCAAACAAATCTGAGATGTATTTTATAACACATCATATCACAATATTATTACTGTTCTCTGTTTTTATGTCTAAATCTCATTTGTCAGTTGCAAATATTTTGTTAAAATATATTATTGACAACAGCTAACATTTCTGCTAATAGAAAACATATTGGCTTTTTAGCTTAATTTTAGACACAGAATTGAAATCCAGGTACTGTGCTTTAGCATATCAACTTCAGGATTTGCATTAAATGCAGATTGTCAGCAAACATTTTTAGATAAAGGCATTTCAAGTGTATCTTATTAGGTGAAGGATTAAGATCTAGATCTACATGCTATACCTGCTCTCTGTGCCTCCATACATTATCATCACAGGTAAAGATTGTGTAAACTATGATTAACATACAGCAGATATATTATTTTAGCTAAAGGTCATTCCACTCTGATTCAAAGCTCCCTGAACACCTGGAAAATATCAGGCGCCCGTGCCAAAATTTATATATAATAGGATACATCCCTACAGTCGGAATGTTTTAAGAAGAAACAGCCTTGTGTTTCATTGTTTGAGCCTTTCCTGAGGTGGATTGGAATTATAAAACAATAAATTATAGCAGTATCCTGGATGTACAAGTGACACTCGTGAGAGCAAAAACTGTTTCATGCTGTAGATGATAAAAATGATGCATTGCATAATCGCCTAAAATGTCTGATTACTTACAGAATTAATCAGTTTTTCATGCCTGGCTGTTTGTCCCTTTCTTTCTCTTCTCTGTAAGTTTGATCACAGCTGTTCATTGGAGGATCTCTCTGTAAGGACCCCTGGCGATACCTCCCCCTCCCCATCAGAAGAATGGAATTAAACACAGCAGGTGTAGGAAGGATTGCAGGAAAGATGGTAGTCATTCCACTGGCTCCAACGCTGGTGTGTTCTGATCACATGAGCTTTCTGCTCTGTGCCCACCGCGAGTGGAAGAATGTTCTGGATAAGTATCATAGCCACAGACCGAGCTGTCAGTCAGGAGCCAGTCACCTTTGGTCAGTCATTCACCTTCAGTTTTTGTTGTGCTGACCGAAACATAAGGTTGAATGTCACTATCATAATTAGTCAGAGTTAAGTTAATTTGATCTGGGGGCCTCACAGCTACAGGGACCCAGGCTCAATTCTAGTCCTGGCTGTTCCAGTTCCTGGAGTTTGCACACTGTCCCAGTCCAGCTTTGCTGCTGATACTCTGGTGTGTATGTGAGGTCAGCTGTCACCTCTGAATTGACCGGGTGTGAATATGGATGCATGAGCATGTCCCTCTCTGATGAAATGCCATCTTTTCCAGGGTTGATTCCTGCACTGTGCTGCCAGAATAAACCACTCCCCCCCCCCCGAAATACTGAACTAGATTAAGAGGTTTAGAAGATAATAAATAATTTACCCCACTAATGCACAGCATATAGCCAAAAATGGGAGGCATGCATCTATAAAATTACACTTAAAAAGAAATGCTATGCATTAAAGGTTCATAATTATACACTTGCTATAACTCACTGACCAATACATGAGAATTACATTGACAGTGATCAGACACATACTACTATAGGTCTTTACACTGGTACACTGGTAATATAACTTATATACAGCTATATTGCAAAGACACATAGGTCTTTGCAATATAACTGTATATAACATTGCCTAGAATGAGAAAACATTTTGCCAAACACTATTTGTCTTGTGCGTGAATCAGCTCAGTGTTACGGGGCTTTTCGTATGTGACCCGACTAGCCAACTCGCCCTGAAACTTTTCTGGAGTTTTCACTGAATTGCTTTATTTGTTCACACTTTTTCCGTTAGTATTGTGCATGTGCTCATTTCAAACAGCAATGAAACAGTCTAATCCATCTTCCAATCCAAATTAAAGTGCAAGTAGAAACAACAGTGCAACGTAATTATCCACATACAAGCTGGATACTCTTCTATTATAACTGTGGAGAGGAACAGATACTATTTCAACAGCTATTAATTACAAAACATCACCACCTGCTGGCAACTTGTGTCTCACACAAGCCCATGTGTATTCATGTGACACACTAAGCTTCTCCACCTGTAGAAAAGGGTTTATAAAGGGTTTTTTTGTGTGTGTGTTTACAGGAAAAGGACATCTGTGTGGAAGGACTTGACATTTATTTAATGCAGAACACAAAGCAAAGAAGTCTGTTTCAAATGAAGCCCTGAGAGGAAAAGGGAAGTATGACATTTGTCCCTTCGAATGAAATCTGGAGGTAAGCTCAGGGACATTACTACCGTCTGCCTCTTATGAAACTACGAATTATCATAAAGAAACGAATCATAAAGAAACGTACAAATAATCATACAGATTGTTAATACATATAGATGCTTTTAATAAAACAATGTGCTTAAACTACACATTTCTTTTACAGATGATACTGCCACATTGGCTTTAGGTTTTGGTTGAGCATTGTGCAATAGTGATGCAGAAATACCATTTCTTCAAATGTCTTTTGTTAGTGAGTTTGTTGCATCTTTTATTGACTTTTACAGATATTAAAAACACTCTTCATTGAAGAGTGGGCTTTCTACAATATGAATAATACAGTCTAGATCAAATATAAAACCAAAATTAGTATGCGCATGTATTTGCATATGTAAATCCACATAAAATGCATTGTCATGTTTGTAGAACAGCTGCACACAGTTTAATACTCTAAATATACATAAATATAAGCATACATAATAAATAAAACTATGGGCTGAGTTCAGGTTTGTGGGAGCATCTCAACGCTTATAATTAAGGCACGTTTTTGAAGCTTCAGACAGGTGATGCGCCAAACCTGCATAGAATCTCATACTCTTACCATGGCAACACATCACTAACTGACAGCCATCACGTGCAAGAATGAACTGCATGAATACCATCATTTCCCATGTCAATTGAAAAAGTAAATATGGATAATGTCTTTCTTTTGATCTATGTACTACATAAAGTTGAAGTATTTTTACTTTTGTGATACATGATTCCTACAAATTCTTGCATATTATGTGTAAAATGTCATACCACTTATGACAAAAAGCTTGACTAGTTCTCATTTAAGCCCAAACAAAAATATAAAGCCAGGTTTTCTGATTAATATTTCTGACTTTAACAGCAAATATTTTCCAAAAATGACCCAGTTAGTAAAACACACTGTAGGAACATTTACAAACTGCCACCAAGTGAACATATACCCTGGTCTGTCCAAGTAAGGTTAGAGCTGGTTCTGGTAAATATGAACGTTTACGTTAAAATACATTTAAAATGCTTCAAGATGTGTATTGCACATGTTTTTAATGCAGATTATTTTTGCGTGGGCATAAATATACTGCGTGTCCAAAGATTGGTTATTAAAAACAAAATCAACAAAAAATATAAATAAATAAAACAAATGGTGTCCCAATATGCAATGGTGGAGTCACCAATAAGATCGGCCTGGCTGGATGTCTGGGAACAAGTACAATTCTTATTTGCATTCGAAATCTGACTGCACAAACAGCAGGTTTTCCAGAAACATTCCAAGGTTTGATGAAGGATGGCCATTTGCCTGATTTTATTTCACTCTTTATGCATGAAACATGATCCTTTTAATGACCTACATGGCCTCAGTATACCGGAAATGTGCCTATTTATGACCAAAGAATGATATTCACTTCTGACAAGAATAAAAATCTAAAAAGAGTAACATAAAATATAAAAAAAAACTGTCAGTGGCATGTCTCACTTAAATCTCTCTTTGTTACTCACCCATTGGTTATTGTACTCTCACTGTATAAACAACATGCGTTAAATTAGTGATTCCTGACCGAGTTGTGCCCCGTGTCACAGTCTTCTGAGTGTAGGCCTCCACTCAGCACCATACGATACATCATATACACACAGTCACAGGACCAAGAGCCGCTTTGGCAACAACGAATCACGTCATTCAAAGAGCTTGTGCCCAGCCACCACTGGTTGTGCAAGTATATGTGTGTGTGTGTGTGTGTGGCTCAATACTGGGGTTTCCACAGCATGATTTGTTTGTCTTCTCCTCCTGTGATGACACTACTGCACTGCTCGTTTATCCAAATACATGAGACTCGGCCTGAAAATAAGGAAACAGTTTAGTTCATATTAGGAGGAGCTTGCGTGGTTAACAGCAGGGTCTATATTTAACTCCAATTTCATTTTTACAACCTTGATCATCTCCTTTATAACAAAAGTGTGTGTGTGTGTGTTTACCTGAGTGAGCGGGGATCTTGTGTGTGACCTTGCTGGCAAGTAGATCCCAAACCAGCAGGTCCCCAGACTGGCTTCCAGACAGCACAGTATTGCCATCCCAACAGAAACATCTGGAACAGAAAAAACATGAACGGTATCAGTTTATCATGCACCTTCAGCATTTCTAAGGGGGTAAAACCAAGTTGCTGCACCTCAAGTTTATGGATCGATATATGAGGTCGGTTTGTGTGTGTGTGTGTGTGTGAGGGGTATTACGTCTGTTCTTCCTCTGCAAGCACTGTAGAGAGAAGCATGCCAGTCTGCACATCTGTGACCTTCAAACACGAATCTTCACCCACACTTAGAATATGTCTACTGTCTGAATAAAACACACACACACACACACACACACACACAGTTCCTATTCCAAGTCAAATGTCAAATTCCTTTACTTTTTCCTGACTAAAAAGATGAATTTCCATGACCTATAATGAATAGAAAACAAGCCGCCTTTTGTTAAATTAGCGGGAAAAAAAAAAAAAACAAGTAACCATAACAACCATAGTCAACCCATATGGGAAACACAAGAAAACAACATTTTGATAAATGGCAACTAAAACTGAAATTGATCCTACAAACTCCCCTGAGATTCTAGGACTTCACTCATAATATATGAAATCCCCTGATGTCTGGAGTAAACTTTGTAAAATTCCATGATATTCCAGAAATGACCAGTGAGAACCCTGTCATACACTTTCAGGTTACAAACACATTAGCTGGAACACACAACAAACAGAGGTATGTGCATGATTTTCTGTGTTTCTCAATGAGTGACACTGTGGAGTCGGAGCTGTAGTATAAGTCTTGCTCGGCTATCAGAAGAATGAACCACGATCCAAACGGTTTGCAAGTTACAATTTATGCCGTTTCAGGAAAACATCTAAGCTCTAACATAACCATAAAATAAGACAAATGTAAACATTTCATTGTATTTACAAGTTATATTACTTCATTTGGCAAGGCTTTTTTGTCTAAGCTGGCAACTACGGCCTTGTACTATCCAAAGCCCCTGACAACAACCATCCACCCACCAGGACTAAAGGCCACCTGGTGGATCTTTCCAGAATGGCAGGTGAGTTGATGCAAGAGGGAGAAGCTGGCAAGGTCCCACACGCTCAGGGTGCCTTCTTTTGTGCCCGACCCCAAGAGTGTACCAGCAGGGCTTAGAGCTATGGTGTTAACCTGCACACTCACACTCACACACACACACACACACACACACACACACACACACACACACACACACACATGCACTTCTTAATAACATTCTACATAGACACTAAAAATAACATTACATTACATATAAGCGCTATCTATAGAATTATCTATATGTGCTTTCAGTATTACCTATAGACCTTTACTGCATTACCTATGACTGAAGTACTGAACACCCACTCACCCCTGCCTCATGTTCTAGCTCAGCAAGCAGCTCAAAGCATGTCCTCTTATTACTGGAGATGTCTGTGGCTACACACTTCCAGACCTGTCAAAACACAAAGATGAGCAACACATTTTAGGATCTACTTTAGAATTTATTTTAGGTTTACTAACAAACTAGCTATCCACCATCTGAGGA